>JBBPDB010000015.1:32148-49616 GCA_037974465.1 Brachypetersius altus
TCTGATCATTATATCTGTGCTACAGTGTGGCCTGTCTGACTCCACACTGAAAATACTGAAGCAGTTCTTGATCGGTGCTGCACTTTAATAAAAACCGCATGCAGGTCTATTGCAGATCTAATATTACTCAGCATTCAGAAAGTGGATCTGAAATAAAACTGGTTTAAAAAAGGGTCTTGTGTACTCTTTTAGTTAGGGTAAAAGTCTGATGTTTTTGAAACCATATCAGGACACAAAAAGAGTGTCGGTCTAGTGTGTAGGATACTTGCCTCTGGACCAAGATATCATGGGTTTGAATCCTGTCAGCATACCACCACTGGGTTCCTGCACAAAGCCCGTAATCCCAAGTTGTTCAAGGGAGACTGCCCCCTGCAGTTAGGGGATGGAAGTCGCTTTGGTTGAAAGCGTCCACTAAATGCGGTAAATTAAGCACATATGAACTGACAGTATTTTTAAACATGGTGTAACAGCTTGATACCACTCGGTCAAAAACACTGAATTATTGCAGCACATTTTTGTATCTACGCCCTCATCCCAAAACCATTCATGCCTTCCCGAAGCGGCAAAAGTTCATTCACTCTTCACAGCACTGGTTTCGCATGCCGTATCTGATTTAATATGGCAGATCTTCAGAAGTGTTCTTGAAGCTTACATGGGAGCTTATTAAAAACAAAAAGGCAAGAAACTCCACATGAAAGCTGCAATATGAGGTAATCAGAGGACAAGATACAAAGAGAGAGTGAGAACACTGAGATGTCATGCAAAGCTCATCATGAGGAAGACAGTCCCAATTAATACTTTGCAAAAAAAAGGACACGGTAGGCTACAGGCTGCTCCTGCAGCTCAGGGAGCCGCACATGAAAAAGCTGGGCCTCGTGTCACAGGGCTTTAATCTTTGGAGAAGTAGGACCAGGCACTTTTCAGGTGGAACCTGCAGTGTTGTTTTAGACCAAAAGGCAGCTTTGATGTCTCAAAATAAAGATGGAATGAGCCTCTGGGCCTTCTAGCTGACCATTATTATGTAGAGGCCACAACATATGTACCATACTTACGATCCATCATTTAACCCTTGGCGGTCACTGTGATTGCTGGACACATGTTGTTTATTTATTTCATGTTACATCCTTAATAATATTTGCATATACGTGTATATACTTCTTTTCTCTTAGGATTTTCTGGCAGTTTGCAGAAGGCCCTTTTCTATTCCAGCATGACCCAGAGCCAAAGGGTCCATACAGACATGACTAGATAAGCACAGTGTGGAAGAACTTGATCCAGAGCCCTGACCTCAACCCCATCCAGCACCTTTGGGATGAACTGGAACGGAGACTGTGATCCAGACCTTCTCATCCAACATCAGTGTCTGACCTCATAAATGCTCTACAGAATGAATGGGCACAAAATCCCACAAAAACTCTTGTGGAAAGCCTTCAAGGAAGAGTACCTTGACTCGCCTTGACTCCCCCTCTTTGAAAGTCTGCAGACCACTTTGAAAACCATAGTTTAATTGGGAGTCAGTGCCATTTTGGTTGGTAAGGTGTTGTAGTTCTGTTTCCCTCTAATTAGTTTTTAATTGGTGTCAAGTCTCGCCTGCGACCACCGGGAGGCGCTGGGGGATTATATAGTCATGGACTTTTATGGGTACTCAGGATTAAGTGATTGTTATGTTATTGGTTCATTGTGTTCTGTGTGATGTATGTAAGTTCTAGTTATGTGGATGTTGGTTGTGGGTCCACTGTTTATTGTTGCCTTTTGTTTGAACGTCAAGTCAGTTTGGCCCACGAGCCACTTTTTATTTGTTCTGTTTGATACAAATAAAAAGAAACCGAAGTCATGGACGCCCGCCTGCCCTTTGTGTACTCTTTGGGGAAACACAGGGCGATGTGACAATTGGATTAATTAAGTTTATTAATGTTTATTATTTCGGCATCTTCCAAAGCAGACACCACTTTAAATAAAAGGAAAACAAAGTAAAAAAAAAATAATACTAATAAACACAACACTATTACACTTTTTGGTTCTTGGCAATGTAAAGCATTCTGTGAAAAGTGGAAGTCGTTAGTATCATTTGAATTTGATAAAAAAAAAGTTGCCATGATTTACAACACATTAGATTAGTGATTTTCTTAACAATGTATTGTTCAACAAATATTATTTGGTGTAATATTGACTACTTCAGCAATTCTAAGTTTGCTAGCTTGCTAGTTACACGACTTCTGCACCCGTCTAGGATTTCTTTGAGTAAATAAAACCTTGATGGAAGATTTGGCAATGAAATTACATACTTTTTACTTTTATTACTAGTTGCTGCCAATGCTTAGTTTTTTTTATTCATACTGCTCTTTGGAAAATACTAAAATCTTTCTTAAAAATCTTACAACAATCTTTTTACAATATTTTACCTTTTAGTAACGCTGAACTTCTTGTTCCATTCACCGCAAATGTAAATTTCTCTGTAAACGTTTCACACTGAATCAATTCGAAATGGCTTTTAACCGCTCAAGTATACAGTAATATTGAAAAACCAGTTAAATTCCCTTTTGAGTTTTGTATCCCGACTTTAAGTCTTTATTTGGCAGCTCTTGTCTTGTATAAACTGGACTAGACTTATTCAAGATAGTATGCAGATGCATTTAACCCTTAGAACTTAGAACCCACTTGACCACTCTCTGGACCCCCCTTACTCGGCAGGTTTCCCCACCCACTTGTGGGTGGAGACTATCCTGAAAGTTCTTCCCGATTCAAAGATCTTCTGTTTCTATTACATTCGTTTCTAAGATCTTCTTTTTAATGGACAATTTCCATTTTCTAAGCTCCAGTAGTCGTTATTGTTATTGCATGCTTTTAAATGACAATAACTTGGTGGTGGTGGTGTAGTGGGTAGGATACTTGCCTCTAGACCAAGAGGTCATGGGTTCGAATCCTACCTTCAGCACCACCACTGGGTCCCTGAGCAAGACCCTTAACCCTGAGTTGCTCCAGGGAGAGACTGTCCCCTGTAGGTAGGGAATGGAAGTCACTTTGGATAAAAGCATCTGATAAATGCCATAAATGTAACTTTTGTTCTATGTGACACAGGAACACTGAGCAAAACTCAGCAGGACGCCTGACACCTCGAGCATCAATACGAACTGGGGGAACTTCGATATGAAGAGCTGTCTTTCTGTATGATGATTTACCATTTGTTGCGGCACAGATACATGTAATAAGCATTAATTTATTACAATATCATTTGATTCACTGTCAACAAGCCTCTAATTTCTCCAGATGAAATGAAGGAAGTGTAGTGAGCAGAATACGCCTCTAATCTGCGGCAATGAAGGAGAACGCATCTCGCGCTTGTCGCCGCACGAGTGTTTTAAGGGCATGCGTGCACAACACACAGCGAGCGTGCCATTATCTCAGCACGCATGCGGCACGCCTGTCAGTATACAGCTCAGATACGCCACCATTAAAACCCAAATATTTATTCACTCAGCCCGAACGCGGCGGAGCAAATCACAGATAGGAATCGCGCATCCACTGCCGAGAAGTTTGTTTTAATTTATACCCTGTGGAGGGCTGCGGCGAGGAAAACTGGCTGGAGGCGATGGAAGATTTGATCTAAAGCTGTAATTGACACAGTTTTCATTTCTGCAGCGGTGCACACATTAACATATGAATGTGATTGGGTGTAATTAAATCAGAGGAAGATACACACACACATAAGAAAGACTCATTGTTTTTTAATAGGTAGCCCACAATGTAACATGCAAATATGACATTCGAGCAGCCTGGTCTGAATGGGTGAGATACATGGTGCTTTAGGCAGGTGTGAATTCCAGCATCTGTTCAATTTGTATAACATGCCACCTATGGAACACTGCTTGGCTGGAGATTGTTTGAAGGCCTGAGCCTGTTTTCTAACAGGCATTAGCCTAAATCAGCCCAGACTAACAAGAGCCACGGTGGTCTTTGTATGCAATGACCCTGACAACTTCATTAGAAACCCACACAGACTAAATACGTGCAGTTTCTAAATATAGTAGCAGTGAATGGAAGCACAAGGTTGGTGTTCCTGACAAAGTGATCAGTGATTAGAACCAAGTGATTAGCACAAGGTCGGCATTTCTAATAAAATGGCCATTAAGCGAAAGAGCAAGGCTGCGATTACGTGGCCAGTGCGACAAACCACAAACAGCATGAAATACATCCTCTGCATTTAACTCATTCACCAAGTGAAGCAGCGGGCAGCTATGAACATAGCGCCCGGGGAGCAGTGTGTGGGACAGTACCTTGCTCAGGGTACCTCAGAGGTGCCTACCGGTCTTAGGAATCAAACCCGCAACTGCCTTAACCACTAGGCTACCAGCTAGTGGAAGCCATTTAGTGAAACTATACGGTGGGGGTTTCTAAAAACGTGACCCAAAAGCAGAAGCACAAGGTTGGTGTTTCTAATAAAGTTTCAATTAAGTCGAAACACAAGTGTTTCTAAAAACGCAGCCAGTCATTGGAAACACAAGGCTGGTGTTTCTAGCGAAGAGGCCTCTGAGTGGAAGCACAGGGCCGGTGTTTCTAATAAAGTGGCCAATGACCGGACGCGAAAGGTCATTGTTTTGAAAAAAAAGGTGACCAGTGAGTGGAACCAAAAGCCAGTGTTTCTAAAAAAAGTAACCAGATTGAGGACGCTCAAGGTTGCTGTTTCTAATTATGTGGCCATTAAGTGGAAGCACAAGGTCAGTGTTTAAAAAAAAAAGTGACCAGTGAGTGGAACCACCAGGTCGGTGTTTCTAATAAAACGGCCAGTACAGCCAAGCACAAGGTCTCTATTTCTAATAAAGTGGCCACTTACTGGAAGCACAGGGTCGATGTTTCTAATAAAGTTGACAGCAAAAGGTCATTATTTCAAAAAAGCGACCAGAGAGTCAAACCAAAAGGCCAGTGTTTCTAAAACAGTGACCAGAGACAGAAAGGTAGCTCAATAGGTAGCTTCTGGACCAAGAGGTTATGGGTTTGAATGCTACCTTCAGCAAACCACTTCTGGTTTCCTGAGTAAGACCCTTAACCCCCAGTTGCTCCAGGGAGAGTCTGCCCCCTGTAGGTAGGGAATGGAAGTCGCTTTGGATAAAAGCGTCTGATAAATGCCGTAAATGGAAATACAAGGTAATTGTTTCAAAAAAAGTAACCTGTGCTTGGATTCACAAGGTCGGTGTTTCCAATAATGTGATCATTAGGTGGAAGAACCAGGTTGCTGTTTCTAATAAAGAAATAGAGCTAAAACAATTGCTGTTGCTATGGAGAATGAGTGTGCTCCATATAAATACAATATTTGAATGATTCACATTATATTTAGTCATTATTCTTTATGCAAACATATGGTATGTAGGATGTGTGAAACGCTTTTAAATCGCAGAACGTGCCCAGGGAGACTTAGGCAAATTAAAGTGCATGGAGGCCGGTGACAGCAGATGAAAAGGTCAAACAGCGAGGAAACACATTCTCTGCGTGTGACTGTTAATGGAAGCCGGTCTGCTTCCGTTGGCAACTTCTTCTCCGCGACGTGGACTCTCTCGTGGTTCGATCTTTGCGAGGCTGTTCAGTCTGTGGTAGCTGCAAACAAGAGCCTTCTGTGCCGAGCTCTCAGCTCACTGTAGCGCCTTTGTGTCTCGAGCAGAGGTGTTGGTACACTAGAGAAATGCACCATATGTTAAAATGCTCTCAGTAATATGGCAGCTGGAGCTCAGAAATATATCCTCAGACACCGCTTCTTAGTCATATTTGTCCTGATACATTTGACAAGTATGGATTGGCACCTCTATTTCCACATGTTCTTGATTTACAGATGTTAACACAATCCTTTCACACACTCTCTAATTCCATTTTGAGGGGTTTTGTTATGTTGATTGAGCTCCTGAGCTGCTACAAGTTCAGCCCATTGAAACTGGGCAAGAAACGAGAGAGGAATACATCCCAACACATCAAAGGTCCAAATGGCCTCTGACCTTCATTTCTATGAGGAACTCCATTCATGCGATCACCAGCTTCTACATTCCTCTGAGCTCAGTTCCTTGGATATTCCTCCGGTCCCCATTCTTATGATGGACTCCATTCTTCGGACCTCCATCCGTATGATGACCTCCGCTCCATTTTCTTTGATGGCCTCCACTCTTCTGAGCTCCTAGGATGACCTCCATTCCTATAGTGACCATCATTTCTGCGACATCCATTCCTTTGATATACCTTTCAATGATTAACTTTGTTTGTCCAAACTCCATTGCTATAATGGCCTCCATTCCTGTGGCCACCGTTCCTGTGATGACCTCCGTGCCTCTAACCTACGTTTCTTTGATGACCTCCATTCAGACCTCCAATCGTATGATGTCCTCGGTTCCTCTGACCTCCATTCCTATGATGACCTCTTGCTGCCATTTCTTCGATGACATCTGTTCCTCTGATCTGCAGTCCGATGATGACCTCCATTCTTCTGACCTCCATTCCTTTGATACATTTTAACATTGTTTTTCATTCCTCTAGTCAACTTTATTAAACTACGTTTGTTATATTGGGTTGGTACGTCTTTTCTTTCGCTCAAATTGGCTCAAATCGACTTCTCTAACCATTTCTTTTTTTTGCTTATGTCCGTGAGAAATGGTTTTGTTTTTGCACTCCTGAAAAACCCGACCGTTTCAGCTTCCTTCCAATCAATGAGAACTGGTAAATGAGTGTGCTATGCCTGCTGAAGTCCAAAATTAACTGCTTTCATTTCGCTGACATTTAAAGCTAAATTGTATTGGCACTGCGGTCGCTTTCAGAGACACAACCCAATCCCGGGCTCCGGCAGGAACCTTGCAAGGCCAAATGTCCTGAATGGCTCCAAAACTCCATCAGAGGTTCTTTCTATCGGCATTCAGCCACGAGGACATGTTCACAATACCGTATCTGAGAGCTTTATACGTTTGGCAGGCGTTGTGATTTTGAATGCAGAGGTAGAGTCCATAGACACTGCAGCATTCTGACACATATGTAAGAGTTTTTACTGCCAGTGTATCCTATGGCTGTGTGGAAAATACATTGCTTCCAGCACTGCGTGGTCCCACGGAAGCTGCACCATTAGCCTGCTAGTGTACAGCATCCACACAGGTGAGATAGCACAACACCTCCCGGTCCATTGGTGGTGGACTGTTGCAGCAGATCTTTGGCTGCACTTGTTTTGTATGTTCAGTGTCTGTTCACTTTATTAGAAATCCCTACCCCTCCCTGGCCACTTTATAAGAAACACCTAACTTTCCCTTCCATTAACTGTCCACTTTATTAGAAACACTAACATTTTCCTTTCATTAATTAGAAACACTTAGAAACGCTTACCTTGAACTGCCCCTCGCTGACCACTTTAATAGAAACGCTGATATTTTACTTCTACCCCCTGGTTACTTTATTAGACATCTTTAGCTCTTCCTCCCTTTCAGTGTTCACATTTAATAGAGAAGTCTACCATTTCTTTCCATTAACCGTCCCTTTTACATGAGATAAATGTTTGTAACTAATGGTACGTTGCACTGGTACCTGAGCCGTACCCAAGCTGCTTGACAGGCAGCGCTGAAAGCTGGCTGCAGCCAAGATGAATGCATCATCCGTTTTTGATTGGTCAAAAAACGTTGTTCTCCCAATATGAAAAGAGGCCACTCTTTCACCACCACCACCACCACCACCACCACCAACAACAACAACAACAGCAGCAACAACAACAACAACAACAATACATTTCATGTATATAGCACTTTATATTACACAAAAATCTCAAAGTGCATACCGATAAAGAAAATAATAACTAAATTATAGGATGTCCATGGCAAGAACCCTGTGCAAGCGCAGTTAGATCAAGCTGCTCTCTATGGATACAAACTGGGCTGATGAAGTACAAGCACAATTTCAGTGGGCGTTTCCTATGATGCTAACAAATTTATCTTTAACACGCAAAGCTGTACCAGACCATCACTAACAAGTTACCTCAAACAACACAAACTCAAACGAGACCATGTAGACCACAATAACAAAAGCAGCTCTGACAGAAATAAACTTTCCGCTCGTTCGACTCCATGGAAACCCTGTTAGCGGGCTGAGATATACTGAGGTACAGTCGCAATACAGTTTAGGCACAGCACTGTTCTGGTACACCTATGGAGAGGTACACCTATGGAAAAGTGGTCTGAACAATTCAAAACAAGCCTCCCGCTGGCCGCTCTGAGTCAGCGTAAGACGATCTAGATGGGGAGTGTGTTAGAGAATATGATCTAGCAGCCCATCGTTTCAGTCATGTCTCTGTCAGGTACTTCACATGTGGGTCTTCATGCATGAGCAGTTGCTAAGCATGTACCCAGGCGATGCCAGCCGGAATGAGTCACGTTCATAATGACCTGTCGTGACTTCGCATTTCACATGCGTCACGTGATGGAGCGCTGAAATAGGCCAGCCATTTCATAACAAGGCGCAATTGTTCCTCTGGGGTGCTGAGCTCCTCTCTTCTGTAGCCATGCTTTCCCTCTCTCTCACCAGGGAGGGAGCAAAGAGAGAGAGAGAGAGAGAGACAGGGAGAGCTGTGGGACCGCCGCGGACGTCCAGATCAATTTGAAATGTAATCATAAAGTTCTTTTCTTCTGAGAATTCACCGAGCATTGGGACTGGCATTACATTTTAATGACTAGGAGAGCATAATCCGCCACACTAGTTTGAAAGGGGCTTACGGTCCAGTTTATAGCATTCAACACGCCCAAAGCTGACATCCCCTGAATGAAGTTATCTGCCGCCGCTCCTTCAGCCGCCTTACAAATATTCCTCTATTAATCTCTATTTACCATGGAGGGCCTCGCCGAATCAGGGGGGGAGCAAATGCTTTTTCCTGCAGCTCGCAGCCCAGGAACTGGGTGGAAAGGCCTCCTCCATCCATTTATTTTTGGCGACATATTCTGCCGCTGTTCTTTTTGAGAATCCGAGGGGCTGATTAGCCTCGCGTTTCCAAGCACGTAAATAGCACTGCAGGGACCGAGCGACACGCGTGAACGACTGCAATTGCGCAAGCCTCGCTTGGTCTGGAAGACCTATCTCTGGAAGCTTAATGAGAGAATGCATCATTAGATAATGCACTTCGAGTTATGAGACGGAATCCTCAAGGTTGTTTGGGTTGCGGGAGTTCAATCAAGCAGAGAAGAGTGTGGCGGCTTTTAGCGGATGCGCTTTCCATACTATCGGGCTGTTTTAGGGCTTGGATGTCCTGTATTTATCGAAGCAGTCTTTAATTGTGTACTACAACCCATCGGGGACCCTAAAGATTAGCGTTATGCTAATTTAACAAATGCTGCTTGTGTATTATTGATGAGGCATAGCCCCGATACCATCTAAGGTCTCTTTCGTCAGACCCACCGCCGTCTGTCCATCAACGTTAGACATTGATGTTGCGGCAGCAAGGACATCCAGGTCATTGTACATTTCAGATAATCGGCCCGGGTCCGCATGCTGGCACCTGGTCAGGGTGTTTGCAAAGCAAAAAGCACTTCTCGGGTGAAGTGAAGCACGGGCAGGCAGCCTTATCCCTTTACCGATAGCGCGGCTTTGAAAGTGCTTACCTTCACAACAGATTAGCCCAGCTAATTAATGACTCCCCTTCATAGTCGCACAATCGCCCCATCACTCTCCCATTTAGCAGATATGCTATTACACCCCCTCCCCCCTTCATCCCAGCTCTTCCCTCATTTCCTATGCGGTCCACACTTTTTTTTTTCCTTTATAAGAAAGCTATCGCAGCAGTGCCAGAACAGCACCATTGTTAGTAAATGTACTTTCCCTAAAACTTTGGGAGGACAAAGAGTGTGGGCGCTCCAACAATCCTTCGGCGCCTCGCTCTGAGGTTCATTTCTCATATTATAGTGCACTGGTTTGGAAATCAGATGGCTTTGATCTCCCTGATAACTCTGAGGTCGAGGTTAATTATAAAATAAATGGATTTTTGGAAAACAGACTTGTTGATGAATTGCACTCATTTTTGGGGTCGTGTATTTTCCAGTGACTGTGCGTTTTTAATTAAGACTGTTTGAAAATATATTTAGTGTTAACGACTGTAATCCTTAATTATGACCAAGGCAGGAAATCAGTGAGGGAACGGCGCGTCCCGTAAGAAGCCATCAGCTTTACAGAGGATGCTAAAGGACGTCTTGGTTCATCTTTAAATGGCAATCCAAAAAACCAAGTGACATGTATTGCATTAACAGGCTTCCTGGTCTGATAATTGAATGATTTTTCAGTCGCTCGAGTCTTGCGAGCTGGAAAGCCCTAGTAATCTTTGACAAACAGGTGGATAATAAGTATGTGGTTATTGCAGTTTCTGCTTGAGAGACAGTTCTCCATGTTCACTGACACCTTTATTTATTTATTTATTCATGGAGGAATTATGAGGTCAAGCACTGATGTTGGACCAATCCAGTTCATCCCAAAGGTGTTGGTTGAGGTTTAGGTCGAAGCTCTGTGTGAACCAGTCAAGTTCCTCCACTCATCTCACCCAGCCATGTCTTTATGGACCATGTTATGTGCCCTTGGAAGCATGACATTTTCCAAAATGTATTGGTATGCTGAAGCATTTAGATGAAACATTTTGTCTATTTGGTATTTCTGTTCATTCCATCCTTTCTATTTCTTTCTCCCTTGTTCTTTCTTCCATTTTACCATTAATTTGATTGCACCTTACGTCACACCAGTTATTATTACATATTACACTAGTGACATTAGTGGGGGGTTTTCTGTAAAACAAGGCTCACGTAGACTTACAAAGAATAATCTGGCGTGGCAGGAAAGTTTCAAATCTGCACTTTCCACACACAATTTCTCCACTTGAGCTCTGAGTCAGAACTAATTGAGATAAAATTGCACCATGCTTTTGTAAGCACTGGCACTAAATGCAACTTCTGAGGGCTTATTAACTATGTTTACTCGCGTGAGCTGAAATTCAAACGGATTGCACTTCATCTGCAAAGATCAAACCACCTTTGCATTGCGTTTGCAAAACCTTTCACCCTATTAGTAATTTAATAAGGTGGAGGATGCAGTCGGAGGGAGAAAAGGGAGCGGGAGCGTCTCTTTCAGATTGTCTTCACACAGGCTGCACAAAGGCAAACAAGTCCACTTAGGATTAAGTCTGATTGGCTGCTGGTGATAGCGGCTGTCAGGGCCGCTGCACTGGCGGTGCCCTGGGAGCTCGGCGCCTCTCGTTCCTGGCCGTTTGACTTGCCTGTTCAGCACTGACCCCCTGCCATGTCGGCAAACAGTCGATAATTAATGCCCGTGCCATTCTGAGGGTGATGGATTGGCGGTCTTGAAGCCTGGGGAGAGATTTTAGATTCTCTCTCTGCTGGACCATGACAGGCGGACACACTTTCGAGGAGGCCACAAATGTCCGGGCCGCGTGTCCTCTATGCCTCGGGCTGATGGCGGTGCATTAGCGCTGGTTTTCATATCACTGCACATTCAAGGCATATTCCTTTGGACACCCGCTCAATATGGGAATATATTAGTGGGGACACACAGTCCACAGTGATCAAGCACTGTAGCTAAGTGCTGAATGTTTTATGCTAGTCACTGAACATGACATGTTCGCTCAAAGCCGGACCAGCTATGGGCGGCGACAAAATCGATCATAAAGAGATCACAGTGCTCGCCAGCAAGCTAGAGAAGAAATTAATTTGCGAGAGAGCGACATCAGATTTAGAAAAAGATGCCCCTTTTCTGCACAATGGTATGGAGAAAACCGTCTAGCAACCAACTGACCTTTCTGATTTTTGGGTACAACATGTTCAAGTTCATTTGTCACATTTTACATTTACATTTTATGACATGTATCAGACGCTTTCATGCAAAGTGACCTCTATTACCTAACTACAGGGGCGCAGTCTCTTGCTGGAGCAACTGGGGGTTAAGGGCCTTGCTCAGAAACCTAGTGGCGGTGCTGAAGGTAGGATTCAAACTCATGACCTCTTGGTCCAGAGGCAAGTATCCTACCGCTAGGCCACCACCCATAGTGGTAGGATACTTGCCTATGGACCAAGTAAAATGTAGTGAAACGTTTATGTACTTGTCTAACATTAAATTAAGAAGTACAGTCAAATGACAACTTTGATCCCAATCTGAGGAAAATGCTCCTCCTCGTTCTCTCTGTGGTGACAGTCAGTAGATGATAGCATCTCCCTGATGGCAGCAGGGAAAACTACTGCTGCTGAGATGACTGGGGTCTCCAGCTATTTTTTTTTCTCATTTGTTTTACATCATTTGATTTAAATGTCATGCAGAATGGGGAGGGTGATGGTTTTCTTAGCTGTCTGGACCAGCTTCCTTAGAGCTGGTTCGGTGCAACTCTCCATCCAGCTGGTGATGCTGCCGCTCAGGATGTCCTTTAAAGCAAGTGGGAGTTTAAAGTCTCCAAATCATCTGAGATTGTAGAGACACTGACACGTTTTCTTCAACACAGTGTTAATGTTACCATGGCAGGTGACAATAGCGACAATGACCGAGACAAAAGCAACAGCTTGGTTGATGTATGACTTCATCTACAGTTGTTGGATGACTATTGTTATTCTGTAGTCTAAATCTATTGTAATTATATTATTTTTCTATTATCAGTACATTGCATAATAACCAAAAATTAGTTCCTGATCTGGATTTCCAGACTAGGATAACTCCTTTTTGATTATGCAGGTAGTACATTTGGTAAGAATGAACATTATTTGGGAACATTTTAGTCCCTCAAAGTACAAACAACATCAATTTACCCATCAGTCTACCCAAAATCTAGCTCTAGCTCAAACGCTGACCTTTATTTCACCAGAGCTTCAGAAAAACATGCTACTGAAGGATGACGATCCAACCCGCAACCCACTCTACACCTAATTTAGTTAACGAAGCGCCTTCAGGAGCGTCTGAATCTTACGGCCATCTTTCCAAGGTGATAGACCCTTAAGACCAGTGACTGTTTCAGTGTCACCCACTGGTATCTTCAAGCAGCCTCACCACCACCAGTCTTTGATTCATCCAGTTGGAGGTTGGCACCATGAGTTAAACACGCGCCTTTTTTGTTGGATGGCAAAAAACACAATTATTCTCAACTCGCCGAAGAAGGCAGACGTCTGTTCAGCAATCAATAGAGTCAGCTAGTTGAGCAGTGTGCTAAGTGACAGCTGTGACATTATTAAGTTGTGGGATCGGGACCTCGTCATAATTATGGGGACAAAATGGCAAGGCTGTCAGTCACGTACGGGAATTATGAAAGTGATTGTTGCGCGTGTTGACAGCGGCTGTCGCAGGAATGGCGCGACGCTTTCCCACTGGTGGAGAAGCTTATATCAGCAAGCTCAGGGAACTGGGGAGGTAGATGGGGGGGGTGGCTGGTGGGGATGGTCACGATTTTCCTGTCTGGGTGTCTTGTGTGCAGCTGCACAGCAGAGAACGTGACAGACACATTTGAATAAATTCCAAGCATATAAAGGTTTTCCTTCTAGCTGAATTCGTGGCTTTTTGTCTCGTCTTTAAAATGCTAAACAAGGACAGGCAGAGAACTTATTATTTACCATACAAACTTCTTTCTTTGTCTCACTGATGGTTTTTAGAAATCGTTGTAGACCACCAGAGCTGAACCAGGGCCAACCCAGGACCAAACCAGGGCCAAGTGACAGTGATAACTGTGGAGTGATTTTAATCCAGCACGAATCTGCAGTGTGTAGTTGTTAACAGTCTGACAGTAATAACTCTGATTATAATCCAGTATGAAGCTAGACAAATTTATTGCAGTAAATGTGCTCCAATTAAAGTTTTTCCAATTAAACTGTTTCCTTTACTATGGGTGCCCATAAGTGCTAAGATGAAAAGCAACTTATTTAATAGATATTGGCAAACGAACCAACAGTCATCACCTGTCAAAGGACCAAAAAAACCCCTCAATTCCTTTCTACCCAACGCACACAGTTCAGGACCCAATTTCTCTAAAGTGCCATCGTGTAAAGATCTCTTTAACTGATTGAGGAAGCGTCTGAAGTGATACTCACTCTGACATTTGATGACAGACTTTCTGGCACAGATTTCTTGGGCGAGACTCATGCATGCAGTGCTATCTGTGGACCTGCGGCGCACAGTCAGCGTGTGGACCGTGAAATGGAAACTGATGCACAAAAACCGTATATAAATACACTGATGTGTGTATCAGGGACACTGGTTAGAACTCTAGTGCCACCTAGCATTAGCATTCTCCTCTTAGAGCCATGTGTTGAGCCTCAGCATTGGGTGGGAGTGGGGGGTTGTAAGGGGTGTCAGGATGCTCTGTCTGGAGTAGGTATGAAATTGCTGAGACCAGTACTGCTGTTCTTACTCAAAAACTAACCTATTACTACGCTGGGTGGTGGGTGTGGCCTAGAGGGATGAATACTCGCCTCTGGACCAAGAGGTCATGGGTTCAAATCCTACCTTTAGCACACCCCTACTGGGTCCCTGAGCAAGACCCTTAACCTCAAGTTGCTCCATGGAGAGACTGCCCCCTGTAGGTATGGAATGGAAGTTGCTTTGGATAAAAGCATCTGATAAATGCCGTTAATGACTAAATATTAAATCACGCTTCAGGGCTTTTTTGTGCTAAAACAATGCTTCGCTTTTTCATGCTAGGACAACGCTTCACTACGGTATGTATTTTAATGCATACTGCGTAAAATAACCCTAACCCTAATCCTAACCCCATCCCTCATTCCTTAACCCTAACCTTAACCCTCATCCCCTAACCCCTTACCCTAAGCCCTGACCCTAACATTGAACCCTATCCTTAACCCCTTTCACCCTAATTTCAACTCTTAATTCCTAATCCTAACCCTTAATCCCAACCTTAACCTCTTACCCTAACCTTAATCCCTAACTCCAATCTCGATCCCTTAAATTAACCTTAATCCCGAACCCTCATCGAGGAGGTGGTCAGTAACGAAGTAGATGTACTTGAGTACTGTACTTAAGTAGAGTTTTGGAGTATCTGTACTTCACTTGAGTAGTATTTTCTTGTAGTGAACTTTCACTTCACTACATTTGAAAGACAAATATCGTACTTTTCACTTCACTACATTTCTGTCAAGGGTCTCATCACTTGTTACTTTTAATTCTAAAAGTGGATGCTTTCTCCTCCTTTTCTAAAACGTGATTGTTTTTTTCCCGGCTGACAGCCTATCAGTAATCAGTGGAGTTACGTCACGTCTGACGTAGCCTATAACCATCAAACTAAGTTCAGCGCCGGTATTGCAGTTCTGCAGTGCCGGAGGATGGATGGAGACGGAGATTTTCGGTGCCATTTTCGCACCCATGGCCATATCACAAAATGTTTATATTTACCAAAAGGATTAAAGATTCATTTCGTTTTAAGTGTGTGCTGTTTCTGCCTAAAACAGACTATATAACGGCCTGAAAAACTCGCCCTCCAACCTGCGTGATCATATTGAGATATATAAACATTTTATTAGCTACAAGAGAAAGTTTACAATGAAGTTGTCCGAAGTTTAGATAGTAATCACATTAACATGTCACTAACAGGTCACTATAAAGGGCCGTTTTCTTTACTATCGGTTGTAGTGTCACACGGATGCACCGCCTGACTACTTTCATCAAAGTGCACAATCACACGGTTCAACACTCAACATAGAACCTATTGCTTCTAAAAGTACTGACCAACTGTGACGTCAGCGGCCACAGGGGGGCGCTGGGGTTTAGGTTTGGGTTAGACTTTTATTTTGGTATCCTGAGTACACCAGCTGGGTAGTAGCCGTGAGATAGGTTCCAGCTGCTGGTGTACTCAGGACTAAGGGGGCACTGGGGTTTAGGTTTGGTTTATGTTGGGTTAGACTTTTATTTTGGTATCCTGAGTACACCAGCTGGGTAATAGCCGTGGGATAGGTTCCAGCTGCTGGTGTACTCAGGACTAAGTGGTTGTGTGTCGTCATTGGTTGTACATGTGGTTATGGATTGTATTTAAGTTCTGTTTAGGTGGACCATAGTGTCGGTCCACCGCTACCCTTTCCATCACTCCTGCCTTTCAGTTTTATGCATGTATCGGCCCTCGAGCCAGATTTACGTTTGTACAATAAACAGAAAGACCAAAAGATGGAAGCCTGCCTCGGTACCTGTGTTCAGTGGGAAAACGCACAGTGACGTGACACCAACACTGCAAGTTAATGGATATTCTAGATTACAGCTGGTACACCACTGTCTTGTAGTATTTATATGTTTTTTACACATCACAGACAATCATAGGGGTTGCAGCCCTTCATAAACTATCTTTATGAAGTATTTATCACCCCCCTATATTTATTTATAACTAGTAAGGCACTGTATCCATAGCAACCACAGCTTCTGCAGTTGCATAAATAACATTATCATCCTGTTGAACGATTCAAAGGCAAACGAGCGTTGAGGTGAACGTTGTCTTACCGATGAGATGTCTATCTGCTTGATCATCATTCATTCTTACATACGCTTTAGAATTAGACATATTGTCACTGCACCCTTTAGAGAGATGATATATGTAAATAAGCTCTTTTCTGATTGGTTGCTCCACATTGCAACTCACTAATGGCAACAAAGGGCTGAAACATACCTTAGAACTACAGTATGAATGGGTGCAGGAGACTGAAAGTGGAGATACATTTAAATGTATTGATTTTGTGACGTCACTAAAAATGGGCTGCAGCTATTTTTGCTATTTTTGAACTGCATGAATGACGAAGGAATGTACATTTTGCAATTCTAACAATATTCACAGACTTTTGGTCTTACTAATTCCAGCAAAGGGATGAAACGGACCCTTGAATGCACTGAAAGGGATCATTATCACAATATCTGCCGGCATAAGTGTAAGACTAATATTTTTGTGTGAGTATTTCATCAAATTCTGCTCACAGTTAAATATTTGGTCTGCTTCCAAACCCTGATGTCATCTTGCTTGAAAGTTTAGAGCCTGCACTTGCAACAAAACTTGTTTTGGTGAAACTGCCAGTGAGGAATAGAATAAAAGAAGAAGTGCCTCACTTTCATCTCTGTGTGACATCACGGAGATGTGCCATAACCTCAGCAGTGCATAACAGTGCAAATGCAGGATTAGACTGCAGAGCTCTCTCTCTCTCTCTCTCTCTCTCTCTCTCTCTCTCTCCCTCTCTCTCTCTCTATCCCTCTCTCTCTCTCTCTCTCTCTCTCTCTCTCTCTCTCTCTCTCTCTTTCTCTCTCTCTCTCCTTTTCGCTCTCCTTCCCCCCCTCTCTCTTTCTCTCTCCCCCCCTCTCTCTCTCCCTCTCTCTCTCTTTCCCTCTCTCTCTCTCTTTCCCTCTCTCTCTCTCACTCTCTTTCTCTCCCCCCCTCTCTCTATCCTTCTCTTTATCTCTCTCTCTCTCTCTCTCTCTCTCTCTCTCTCTCTCTCTCTCCCTCTCCCTCTCTCCCT
>JBBPDB010000017.1:11159-29416 GCA_037974465.1 Brachypetersius altus
TAACACACTACTGTAATGCACACTGTTACACACACTAATATATTCTACTGTACTGCACACCGTAACACACTACTGTAATGCACACTGTTACACACACTAATATATTCTACTGTACTGCACACCGTAACACACTACTGTAATGCACACTGTTACACACACTAATATATTCTACTGTACTGCACACCGTAACACACTACTGTAATGCACACTGTTACACACACTAATATATTCTACTGTACTGCACACCGTAACACACTACTGTATAGCAGAAAACATACTACTGTTTACACACTAATACACATTGTAACATGCTACTATGTTACACACAAATAACAAACTGTATCATGCTACTGTATTGCACACTAATTCAGCTGAAATACACACTAGAACATTTCAATAAACATTGTAATACACATGATTAGACCCTGTTTTGCTAAAAGTGTAAGACATGAAATTATAGGCTGATCTCTGTCCAGCGCAACTCAGGATCTGGCAGGCTGGAATGACTAAGGCCTGGTGAGGAACATTCAACCACGGATTTATAGCAGATCTACTAAAACGCGCGTCATCACAGAACCTCCTTTTGTGTCACCAATGACTCTTCTGCTCTTAAATCATCCCTCATCAAGCCTGACAGATTTATTAGGGGGACAGCCATTGCGATTATGTCTGATGTGACCCGTTCAGTGGGTTAATTAACCTGACATTGTCGCATCATATTGAAGTTATCACTAGATGGCAGCACTAAATGAGGATTTTTGCTTAAGCTACACCATATGACGAAAGCAGTGCAAGCCCAGCCGGAATGCTTTAGAGCGATCTGGCTGATCTCCACCAAGACTGAAATCATCCAAAAGGGCCGTGGCTTTACAGGACATAACTGATACTGATTGGACGCTGATATTCAGAGACAGGACATACCATCTACAACAGCTAGGACAACACTGATAGAATGAGATTCATCTTTCTGACCACCCTGAGGAACAAGCTGAACGGTCACACATTTATACAAGTTTCTCTCTAATTGTGTCTTTGTGACATCACAAATATATCCGCCTATTCTTCCTACAGCTGTTTAGCTCCCCCATTCAGCCTGCAGTAATTTACTCTCTCACATTTAGCCCACAGAATTAGCCCCACCCATTTACGTTGAAGTTCTAAAGGGCAGCCAATCAGTACAGCTCATTTACATACAGCTATTTTAAAGGCACAGTCTGTTTAATTCTAAGGGGTAAAGAGTGGCTAGAAAATAATCATGCAGAAGTGAACTGTGACAGGTTTGGCACAAAAAATATGGAAAACTGTAAGTTGATAGAAAATGTAGGATATGGGGCATTTAAAGATTAAGGCCTTCCAGTTATTTAGGTGCTTCTCTCAGTACTAGAAATCAGTGCTGGAGGATGTTATTCTTAGTCACTGCTCTTCAGAAACTCCTTGTTAAAAATAGAGCAGGAGCTCCCGCTCAGAAAGCCGAAGGTCAGGTAATCCTGCACTATTCAGGTAACTGTGACATAACCGAGTGTTTCCACTGGACTGGGATCAGCTGAGTCTTTTTAAAGATGTTTGTAAATGAGGGTCTCTTCATGTCTCCATGACTTTTGTGGAGTATGTGTTTTTAGGACATAATTGGTGGTGAAGAGTGTGTGCAGGTTGTTTTGGTGGACCTGCCATTCTGGTTATGCACTCCCACACACACACACACACACATTGGGAACACACAGAGTGACAATAGCAGCCTATTCCCAGCTCACTGGGAGAGTTTACAATGGAGCCAGAAATAACCCTCATCTCTGTGGAAGCAGAAACACACTGCTAACACTCGCTCAGAACAAACCCCTGACTGGCCGGCAGGAGCAGCGTGATCCATTTCACATTAAAATTTAACATTTAATATCAAACAAGTAACAGCAATGAAGAGTGTCCACAAAATACATCATTTTAACGCACTCTGAAAAGTAACGGTGTCATTCAGAGTGGGTCTGGTGGGAAACTTCATTCTAGAGAATCAGATTTACTGTTGGGAATGGAACCAGATGTCTCCAACACAAATACAACTGTGTTCTTCACTATCGACCCCTAGGGAAGCTCCATGTGTTTGTATGAATCTTGAAGATGGTAAAATAGCGGAGAACCTGAGCTGCATCCATTACCTTTGTTGACTATTTTTGCCTTATGACCCCTGCATACCCATGAATGGGTTTAGTTTTAGGACCGATAGCATCTCATAACTCTCTCAATAGCTCTGTTCAGGCAGTACAACCATAACAACCATAACCATTTCAGATGCAGAGAAGTGTTCTTTCCATTAAAGAACTACTTTTTGTTTCCATGGTCCTCCACATACAGGTTCTGCACAAAGTTTTGTCTAGAACTGTAGGACCAAGCCAAGAATGATTTAGAAACCTTTTTTACTAATTAATTAAACACTACTTTAGTACTTTCATCCTCCAAGTTTTCTGCTATTTTAATGTTAGTGTCAAAATTGCTGATAACAGCCAGGTTGGGATGGTTGGACAGTACCATGCTGCGTTTAGCCTCTTTATAAGGCAACAACACTCATATCACTCTCTTTCTCCACTCTTCAGCCTCAAAACGACCCTTCAGAAGAAGCTCTGCAGCGACTCTGTGGACCTCTCCGGCATTCCCCTGTCCACTCGCGACATACGACACGTGGCATACTATCTCCAGACCAGCGGTGGTGCAGTGATCTCGGTGGACCTGAGTTTCACTGAGCTCCGGGACGAAGGGCTGCGGCTGCTGCTGCCGCTCCTGAGCGCCTTACCGAAACTCACCACCTTGGCGCTCAACGGAAACCGCCTTACCATCGCCATCACGAAAGATCTGACCGAAGTCCTGAAGAATCCAAAAAGCTTCTCTTGCCTGGCCTGGATTGACCTCGGCAACAATGTGGACATTTTCACTATGCCTCAGGTAACAATCAGCACTCATGAACCCCACATCGTTACTATGACAACTAGAGCTGCAGCCATTCATTGAGACATTCATTGAGACTTGTTAATTACAGCGACTGTGAGAAAAGTTGACACAACAACACTAGCTCTAGAATGTTTACATGATCCGCATGGTCATTCTGACAAACTGTAATAGTCTACAGGGCCTGCAGGGGGCAATATGGGTTCTATAAAGTTCTGTAATGTTTATGGGGGCATAGGGGGGCGATAATGTTCTAGATATGATTCCTGAATGACCATGAGGTCCATGGTTGTTCTGACAGTCTGTAATACACTTCTGGAAGCGTAGGGGACGATATGCATTCTGTTATGATCACTTTACCTACAGGACGTATTAAATTTGGTCCGTTTTTTATTTGTAATATTGACTATTTTTTACTGCAGGTCAAACATGGAAAAAAGGTTACCAAAATATTATGCTGTAATCACACTTAATTATTTTTAGAGCCTATAAATGGCCCATAACTTTGAATTGTTGATTAGCAGAAGTAGCAGAAGCTGTCCCTTAAAATATTTTCCAAAAGTAATATTCTTAAATCCCCACATTCTCAACAATTATTGCGTAATTTTATTGTTATTAAAGGCATTTTTTTACTCTATTCTGGTCCCCACAGCCCCTCCTGGTGGCCCTGAGGCGTCGGTGCAGCCTGAAGAGCAGCCTACCTACCATCTACGAATACACAGAGGGTCAGCCCTACTGCTACCACATGGAGAGCTCCATAGAGGAGCCCAGCCACTATGAGGAGGAGGAGGAGGAAGAGGAGGAGGACGATGACTTGGACGACAAGCTAGACCTGGAGCAGTGGAGCATTGGGGAGCAGAAGAGCTCGGGAAGTTTCACCCTGCACTACTGTGAGAGGTGAAGCGCCCCCACCCCCCCCACCCCCACAAGCCGCCGTGTTACCCAACGCTGGGAGAGAGACATAGGGAATAAATGAGAGAGAGTCTGGCTCTTTCTGCATCAAATACTCCCAAACCGTGAGCACTGTTCACCCTCTCGTCCTTCACTGTCGCTCCATGAGTTAACCCTGTTCAACCCCCATTGTGGCTTTGCGTGGACCGACATCATCACTTTAACACAGAACCGTGGGACGGCTAAGCTAAGCATCTGAGCACAGCACACAGTGACCAAAACTCACCGTTTTGGCAGATGATGCTCCTCGGCACAGGGTGAGGGTTCATTGGAGGCGACCAAGAGGCGGTTCTGAGAGGATGCCCCACTTCTCTCACAAAGAGAAAGCAATGAAAGGTAAAAACTTGAAAAAATAATAAAAAAATCCAAGGGTGTTTCAGAAAGATGGGACTAGCCTGATGACCTGATGCATACCGGAGGTGTTTTTCGAGGTCTGAGCATCCACGCGTTTAGTAAAGGTAGGGCCGGTGATGTTGGCGGCGGTGGTGCTGGAGGTTGTTAGGGGGGTGTATGGGCAGGTTCGGCAGTGTTTTCCAGGGTCAGGTGGCTGAGGCCGTGTCTGCCGCAGCACACCGGCCCTATCTCGCCACTGTGTGCTCTGCTAATCTCCCAACAAAAGCCCTGAGACCAGCTCAACAAACCGCATGGCCCACCCTCCGCCACGTGACCTGCGCAAAACTGCTAAGTCAAGACTTTTGTGTCCCCCCCCTTTTCCAAAACGTCCACTTGTGAATAACGCACTCATCACTTGTGTCGTGTCGCTGTGAATGATGATACAAAAAAAGTACCACTGTTGTGGAGGTCTTCTTTTTGTTGTGAAGAACAAAAGCCATCTTAGAAGACCAGTGGGGCAGTTTAGTGAAGGTTCTTAATAGTCCCCTCCCATCCATGCCTGTTTTAAATTATTAACACCAATAAACAGACGCACCAAAAGGTCAGTGGCGGTGACCTTAAAGACCCTGTACAGCTCATCCACTGTTTCTGGACCTTCTTCACACCTTTATTAAGCTTTAGACTGCCATGACTTGTGGCTAACATTATCACCAGTGACTGTGGACAGCCTGAAAGGGGACGGTTGGAAAAGAAAGCCATTTCGGGGACAGGAACATTAAATGAGAGACACCATTTGTCTGCTTCGTTGACAGAGGCCAAACATGTTTCATGCTAATAATAATATTAGCCTACCTTGATATTAGCATCAACATGGATGTGGACAGTGAAACGAAATACACTTACTTAGGGGGAGACAACGTTAAAAATATTGGTCATTTTGTTGTAGAAGGTCATTTTATGTTGAGGGTTTTTTTTGGCACATTGTAACCCAAACCATGCTAACAACATGCTAGCTGTTTTTAGTGTCTTGATGTTTGCTTATGTATTTATAACCAACTCCATAACATAACATAGTCTATGTAACTTTAAAGGTCTTTCTCTTTTTGTTAATCAACGAATAAAAAAAGGGACTGTTAGGTGTTATCAGGTCGCTCGATTAGCCGCAGCATGAAGGACTAGCGCAGACTAGAGCTTCGGTTGCCATGGTTACATTCTTTCTCTAGATAACTCAACCCTTTAAGGTGACGTAGCGCAGAGCGTTTGGCTACAGCAGAGTTTGCAAATGTCCTGTGGTATTCCCTAACTAGCTTTTTATATGTATATGTATTTTTATTTCTATTTACTTATGAACTGAAACACTTACTGTAGCATATTAATATTTATTTTTTGACATAATTGTAATTGAGGCTATAAAGATACTTTTTGAACTGCTGTGTGATGTAAACATCTGAGGAGACCCTGGGAACAATCCAGTCCTTGTCCTCCCTGTTCTCCTCGTTTCGTTTTCACCATTGACCACATCTCTGTAACAATAGAAACACTCGCAGGTCAGTGTTGTCATTTAAAGCTACTGTAAAGCTTATCCACTGTTTTTGACTGAAAATACATTTGATTTAAACACTTTAACATTTAAAAATGCTATAGGTAAGGACAGTTTAAATGGGGAGAGTCAAACACTTTTGCTGAAAGACATTTTTGAAAATTGCATTTGACCCACGCTGTCCGAGTCCTGTTGTCGTCCACCACTTTTTATAACTAAACATGCTAATTGTCTCGTGCTAGCTACCTGTTTCTAGTGAATTATTTAATGTTTGCTGCACTTCGCTACAGGTTTGTACAATGAGACAAGAAGGACTAGTGAAGCAGGAGCTTTGGTTAGCATGATTACATTCTTCCTTCAGAAAACTTGACTCCCTAGAGGAACATTTTACTGCTCAGACTTTCCTTTGTCTGATCACAAATAAAGTATCTTCTTATTTGGAGATTACTGAAGTCTGACTTGTTTCTCCTAAGTCCTCCTTTAGGAGAAATAAGGAGAAAAAGACAAAATCAACTCAAGACAGAAGTTCATCTGCTCTTCTCATCGTCTTCACCGTTTTCTTCTCTTTAACAACCTTATGGATCTAAAAACTGTCTGACTTTGATCGTTTTGAGACTTGATTTTAATCACTAAGACACATTTCAGGTTCAGACTCATTCATTTGTAAGTTTTCTTTTTGTTTATCTGAAGATCTGAATGATCTGAGACAAATAAGGATCAGAGCAGTGAGAGGAAAGACCTTAAATTGGGATCAGGCTGAGATTAGAGAAAAGCAGAAAATGGTCAGAATCTGATACTGATGTTTAACTGAGCTCAGTTATGTCTAAGAGTCCTGTTTGTCCTGTATTCTGGGCTGAGGAACAGTACTCAGGTTGCAGAGGTCAATCATTTAGTTTGTTATTAAATTACTGTTAATTTAAAGGGCCCACATCCTAAAAAATCTTTCCATTAAAAACAATAAAAATAACACTTTGTATTTAAAAGAGAAATGATCAAATGGTTTTATCTACCAAAAAGTGATCATAACTCATAGTATCATTCTCTACCAATTAACCTCTCGTTCATTACAGTTACTTTAGGAATTGCATATGTAAATGAGCTATGTCCTGATTGGCTGCCCTGTATGGCATCTCCAAGGAATAGCAGCTTGAGTGTGAGTGGGCGGGGCTATAAAACCGAAGGCTGAGTCAGTACATATGTCTGAATAAGTATAACTGTATAATCGGAATACTATGTGTATAATGGGAGATTTTCAGTTTTCCAATATATGGGCCCTTTAATTTGTCCATTTCAGGATTGTGATTTGCAAATCCCCGCACTGGAGAGAAATGAGGTGCAGATGGTCGTCAGGCTGTTGTTTAAACTGCTATATGCTATAGCCTGCTGTCTTTAATGTGTTGCTTGTGTGTGTGTGAGAACACATGTGTGTGAGTGTGTATATGTACTGGTCCAGTGTTGTCTTTGTGTTGTCTCTTTGTTGTGTCTGTTAGTCTGACTGTGAGGGTCTGAGATCTGCACCAAACCCGGAGCTGAGCAATAACTGCACTGCTAAAGACGATTATATGTTTATGTACATGTTAATACACACTGGTGAGTGAAACCATCTGTAATGTATCCAGTCTAATATTATTAAAAGATTACTGTGAGAGTATAATTAGAAAAATTACTAATTACTAATTACTAATGTTATTGAAGGAGAAATACCCTGGACATGTCACCAACCCATCATAGGGCAGACGCACGCACGCACGCACGCACGCACGCACACACACACACACACACACACACTTCTAGAGGAACCCAGAAAACCCAGTAGAGAACATGCAGGCTGTCCTGGGAATCAAACATAGGACCTTCTGGTTCCCACCAGAAGCAGTTTACTGCTTACAATAATCTGTTATAGGATATAATTTATGCAGGGGGTCCTTGAATTATGTCACAGATTAACGGTGTAAGCTGAGTGGGAGTGAGCGTCATAAACTGAGCGTCATAAAAACAGATTTGAAATCAGCATGAAAAACACTACAGAACCCACATAAACTTATCTCTGATGATTTTGACCTGCTGACCTGTTAACATAAATTAACATTTCTGTGTGGCTCCACCCCAGGGCTACATTATTTCTGTTATTTAATCATTTAAAACTGTGAAATACTGCTGTTGGTTAGATATAAGACAAATAAAATGTAGTTTTATTGAATTAAAATATAAACAAATATATTAACTTTTTAATGCATATCCCATTTGCAGATCCCCTTGTTAATAATTAATTAATAAATTATGCCAATAAAATATAATTTCACTTAAAATGATTTAAAAAGGAGTGGGAATGACTAATAATGGATGAAACAATCTTATAATATTCTCATAGGGGTCCCATAATGAGAAATATTAAATATACTGTGTATATTCCAGATGATTTCTCTTGTCAGGATGTTTTTTAGTGATGTGTATTTATCAGTGTATCAGTAAAGCAGTGAAGAGAGAGCGATCCTCTCACTGAATCTTCTTTAATGATTTCCACATGTTTGTTGTTGTCGTCCTGTGTCTAAATGACCCCTAAACAATAATAAACAAATGTCTGTGTACCGTAGTGTGAAAATGCCGTAATTCTATAACCAGCAGACCTGCGTCCGACCAGCCAGTCGTAGAAAAACACAACGAGCTTCACACAGCGGTGGTGAGATCAGTCAGGACCTATTAAAGAGGAATTCCACCAAATTTACAAAATTTCCTCCATAATTCGGTGTTTAAGGTGTAAACAATGTAAAGTGTGGAACTCAGCAAACTTTTCACAGTGGTGGTGCATGGAACCAGACGTCTGCCTCTTAAATCTCCCTCACAGAAGGTTATTCCATCAAATGGTTATGGTTGTGCCTGATGCCTGAGACAAGTTCTGAGAAGCTTCGGGGTCCTAAAACTAAACCCATTCGTATTGGAGGGTGTCTAGAGGCCAAAACAAGTGATTTCATTCTGATTTACCACTATTTTACCATTATCAGCATCCATATAAACACTTAGAGACACATCGAGCGTCACTGGGCACCGATAGTGAATACAACAACCATTTTTCTGTTGAAGACGTCTGCTTCCATTCTGAACCAGCTCTGTTTACGTTCACGGGATTGTTGTGAATTTTGGGTGGAGTTCCCCTTCAAAGGGAGACCAGGCCTGTGTGTTTATTGTTCATTTGTATAAAAATTGTCTTACTGGTCTGTGTAATAAACAATACTTTATATGACTGTTACACAACTCTTGAGTAATAAAACTGCTTATAATTCAGAAACATTGTATAAAGTGTGTTTGTTATGGAGGAGGGCGTAAAAGAAGAGTTTTGTCCGTGTAAAGCGGCTCGACCCCCCACCCGAACCCCGGAGGAGGAGGGGATTTTTTTTTAGGCCAGAAATGAAAACAACATCCATAACGGCCTGGGGAACGTTCTCACACACACACACACACACAGACATACACAGACATACACACACATTCCACTACCATGTCAGCATCACTATCCTATAAAGATCTCCATCCCAAATTATGTAATCAGACCCTTTATCAGACAGTGTGTGTGAAGAGTAGAGTGTGTGATCAGACCCTTTATTCAGATGTTCACTATTTTGCCATCATCAACATCCACAAAAACATGGAGCTTCACTGGGGGTCGATAGTGATCGTGGAAATGTATGGTTCCATTCACCACCACTGTAATGAAATCAAAACACCAGAGAGCTCCCAACACCGACTGATGAACAGAGCAGCGAAGAATAAGGCCCTGTTAACATTAAATAACATGCCTGTATTGAAAGGTGTGTACATGTAAATATGTATTTATATATAGGCCTAAAATAAATGATACTCTGCTATTTCAAAATTTGTAACTGGCTGGTTTTCAACAGGTTTTCAATACTTTATAGTCGGTAATAACACATTGTTTAGCAGTTAGTTATATTTATGTTTTTGTAATGTTTCCTTCTCTCTACTGTTTCTGGGATTTTGCATCCACTCAACATTCCAAAACAATTCCACTGTACTACAGAATTATCTCTGAGGCTCAGTGGGAATTCCAAAGACTTAAGATGAACAAAAACACTACAGAAACTCAGTCGGTTAACTGTTTGGATTGGCTTTAAAAATGGTGCCTAAAACAGAAATAATGAGGCCAGGTCTCTGAAGATCTGTTACTTAAGGAAACAGCCATTACAGTAACTCCTACATCTACTGCAGTACTATCTACAGTTCCTTAGTGAGATCAAAATTATAGAACTTTTCTACAGCGTACTGATACGGAAATATTCTTTTTAATAACACAGTGAAGCAGGAGAGAGGTGACAATAAAAAGGGAGGGCAAAAACAACAATGTGATGGGAGGGAGAAAAATGTGCAAAGGCGACATTGCTAACGATCCAAAACAAACCACAAAAACTTCTTCTTGGTTCCTGATTCATTTAACAACAAGACAGTAACTTAATTAACATAATCCGTTTATAATCAGTTGTTTTCCATTATTCAAACCAGGAAACAGACATGATATCACTATGGTTGTTTTTTTTTATTTAGGTTAAATAAAGAACAAATATAAATATCAATACTCAAATATATGTATAAGTGAAAATACACTATTCTAGTAACATCCTAGCAACACCCTAGCAACCACCAGAAAACCATGGCAACCACTTAGCAACACTGTAACACCCTCCAGAGATATCTTGGCAAGTAGTTAGAAACACCATAGCAGCAACATATGATACTGTAATAACCTCCTTGCAAGGCCCTAACAACCACCACAGATAGAATTTCAAGCAGCTAGCAACACTTGCAATAACAGCAACCACCTGCAATAACATAGTAACTACCTAGCAACCACCTGGGAAAAAATGCCAACCGTCTAGCAACACTTACACAAGAGACAGCAGTACTGCTGAAATTAACCCATACAGGTGCATGGGGCATTAAATAAATTTATTTAATGTTCCTTTAGGCATTAAATAAAGAATAAAATATAACTGTCACTCTAATGTGTGTGTGTGAATATACACCCATTAGCTAGGACTCCACCTATCATGTAACACTTTAAGTAGCAGTGTTAATGAAAACGGCACACTTTAAGCTCCATATAGTCTCTTTATGCACGGATGGAAACTCATTAAAGGCTAGTTCATGCAAAAAATAAAACACACTTAAGTATGGCAGCAGCAACATCTATATAGGAATAGAATACGAATAGGATTGGGGGATCTAATCCACCACTCAGCATAACTGTCCCCTCTCTAACTCTCTGGGTGGGTAGGATGGTCCTTCCCTTCCTCATCATTCAGCCTAACTGACCTCTCCCCTCTCTCTCTCTCTGACTCTGGGTGTTGTGTACAGTTACTCAACCCTGCCCCTAAAGAATGTCCTGAAGGAAGAAAGGCTAGCCCTGAAGGAAGAAAAGCAAGCCCTGAAGGAAGATAAGCAAAACTTGAAGGAAGAGAGGCTTGTCTTGAAGGAAGAGAAGCTTGCACTAAAGGAAGAGAAGCAATCCCTGAAAGAAGAAAGACTTGCACTAAAGGAAGAGAAGCAATCCCTGAAGGAAGAGATTTGTGCCCTGAGGGAGGAGAAGCAGATCCTTAGGAAGGATACCCAGGCCCTGGAAGAAAGGAAGCAGGCTTTTGAGGAAAAGAGGCAGGCCCTGGAGGAAAAGAAGAAGGCCCTGGAGGAAGACAAGCTGGCATTGGAGGAAAAGAAGAGGGCCCTGGAGGAAGACAAGCTGGCATTGGAGAAAGAGAAGCAAGCACTGGAAGCAGAGTTTATCTCACGGAAGTCACAGGTTCCTTCTTAAATCCTAAAAGGTAAGAAACCTGTAGAAGTAAGTGACATGGGAGGTTTTATGATTCTTCCAACACAGTACCAATATGCATAGATGTGCTGGCTGCAGCACATACACTAGTTAACATTCTCGATGTTCCCATGCGACTCCACAACGTTGTTGTTTATCACCCCTCCTGACCCAGTAGGAACCCTGACTGAAGAAATTGACATCCTCCATTGTTCGTACCTCTTAGCAAATCCGACCTCCCAAATGACCAGCTACATGCCTGCGGTATACTTTATCAGGTCTCCTCTGATCCTTAACACAGGTGCCATCCTTGACCATCACCAGATCAACTACCCTCAGCATCCTGGCGATTCCTGTCTCATCTTTTTCATTTACATTCTCTCTCTCCATATCTACGCCACCAACCACCCTTCCATCTTGCTACAAAAGAGAGAAACTCCCTTTCCTCTTCCCAACACTCCGCATTCAGATCACTTTGTCCACTGTCTTCTGCATCGACAGGCAATTCGTCTCCTTCACCATGGTTATCTGACATATTCCCAATCAACCTGGTCCTCCCCACTTTCTCCTGATGATGAACCTGCAACCCTTCCACATCGCCACTTGATCCTTTCCTATCCCATACATATCTGACAATACCTTTGGATCTTTTCCCCTAAAACACATTTATTACACATAGCTCTATGATGATCATGTTCCAACTGCCTTCAAATCAGCTGCAGTCAAACCAGTCCTGGAAAAGATCGGTATCTCCTCTTTCTCTCCTCTCCAAAGTTTTGGAACATGCAGTTCATAGCCAACCAAACCTACTTTGTATCACAAAATGGGCTTCATGAACCAGTCTAGATTAAGATTAGACAGTCTAATTTGAATGACATCTTTAATTCTAATTCTTCTAGATCTTTCTGCAGCTTTTGATACTGTCAACCTTCAGATCCTTCTGTTTTCACTCACCAATCTCGAAATCACTGGTTCTGCTTGATACTGGTTTGCATCCTACCTCTAGAGTCACAGTTATCAAGTCACATGGACAGGACATACAACTGGTGGTACTTAGGCCTCAGCCATTGGCCCCATCTCTTTTCCTTATACACTTATCATACTGAGCTCCTGTGGATCCAAAGACTTAACCTTGTCATTACTTTTGAAAATGCTGTGACATCTCCTTTACCAGATTAATGGAATCGAGGTGTCTTTTTAGATGAAGATCTTCTGTTTTTTTTATCTTACATTAATAATTTTTCCCAAACTTGGAGATACCCTCTTTACATCATTAGGACAATTAATCTGTTCCTCACTACTGAAGCCTCTCAGATACTCATCCAGTCACTCATTGTCTCAAGTAATGAAGTTTGTATTAGTCATGTTGCTAACTCGTGTCTTCAACTGAAGACCACCAGCCCTCTACATATAATTCAGAATGCAGCAGCACATCTGGTCCTTAAGGCACATAACTTCTCACACACCCCACCACTACTGTAGACCATTTACTGATTTCCTGTGGCTGGTCCAGCCCCTTCTTACCTATCAGCACAGATCAGACCATGGGTCACAGCTCCACCCACTTATTCTCAAATGTCAAACGCCTGCATCAAGAGACCCTCATCTCAGACCCTTGCTTTCCTGGAATGGTGACTGAAAATCCACTTCTTCTACAAGCTCTAAGGGGAACAAACACATTCATGCTTAACTAACATCAGCATGTTCTGTATCTTTCCTGTGTAATCTGAGAAGACCCTTGTAGAGTATAAACTTCATCTGTGACTCCCAGTTTCTTAATGTAACTCTAGGACCAAGAGGTAGCTGTGTGCTCTTGACCAGTGGTCCCCAACCTTTATTTGGACACGGACCGGTTTAATATCAGAAACTATTTTCACGGCCCAGCCTTTAAGGAGTGGCAGATAAATATACGTATACGTATTTATACAAATAAATGATACGCATAAAAATGGGGATATTATAAAAATATAATAATGGGGTCTCTTTAAAATATAATAATAAATGTAAATCCAATGTGTACTCGCAGCTTTATTAACAGCATTTTCAGTATTTTTTTTTCTATGCAGCCCAGGGGGTTGTGGGCCACTGTTCTAGATAAGAGCATCTGCAAAATGCTGTAATAGTAAATAAAGGCCATCTATATTGCTTTTTGCAATTGACACCAATCAGCCACTGACTGGTGAAGTGAAAGTGACCATTCTGTCACACATGAACACACCACAGCACACAGTGCAGAACCACAGACCTTCAGAGGTTCTTATGGAGTCCAGACCTCGGGATCCGAGCTGTTTTGGGGCTCTGAGGAGTTTTAATGTTATGCATTCAGGGCAGTGCTTGTCTACATCAGTCAAGTCATGTATGTTTTTCTCTTCACTGCCAGAGTTCATCACCACCACTACGGCTTTCTACACGCAGTCTGAAGTCAAATAACAAGAACACAAGTCTTCTTATCCCGTGAGCACCACAATGAGCTTTCCTTCAACCAGCTTTCTCACCTACAACATCTGCATTGTGCTGCATTAATGGTAGAAAGGCTACCAGTATGAATTTTCTTATAAATGATTCATTCATCACCTGTCATAGCAGTAATTTCTCATTTTCTTTTATCTGGTGTCCCATGATGGCGCAGTGGGTGGCACTCTTGCCTCACACCTGTGTGTGTGGAGTATGCATGTTCTTCTCATGGTGTCATGGGTTTCTCCCAGGGTCTCCGTTTCTCCCAAGCCAAAGACTATCAGGTTAATTGGGGATTATAAATTGACCATAGCTGTGAGTTTGTGAGTGAATGGTATGTGTGTGTGTGTGTGTGTGTGTGTGCTTGTTCCCCGGCCAAGGTGAGTCACTGCCTCACACCTGTTCGCATGACACTACTAAGGTTTAAACAGATACAGAAAATAAATTAATAAACGTTTTTATTCATTCACCAAAAAACCCGGAGCCTCTGGAGGTGGAACAATCTAAGTTGGTAGTTTATGGTTGGCTCTTAAACAAAATAAATGATGTAAAATGCTGTTCTGACATAAAAGGTAATGTGGATAATGCCACTACGTCACTATGCATAGGTAGAGTGACATTTAGTCCTTATCCAGCGTGTCTTACAATCATTAGTTACAGGGACAGTCCCCTTGAAGCAACTGAGGGTTACGTGTCTTACTCAAGTACACAATGAGCAAAAGTGTGGGTTTAAACCTACGACTTTGTGGTCATCGAGTTTACAGGCAAGTGTTTTACCCTTTAATGCTACTACCACATGTCCTTCAACCTTCTTCTTATTATATTCTTCTTTATTATATATTTTTGTATTTAGTTTTATATTATATTTTATATTATATATATAGTAAATGACAGAACATATCAGCCATGTTTTAGCCTCTTCACTGGGTGTAGTGTCCCTTTAAAGGCAAACTTGGTGTTCATTTGTATAAAAACGTGCCTTACTGGTTTGTGGTGAAGCACCATGTAATAAACAATATTTTAATAAATATTTGAATAATAAAATGTAAAGTGTCCATTTGTCATACGTGAATACAGCACAGCACAGAACACAGTGTGAACTGCACAAAATAGTTCTCTGCATTCAACACATTCACCAAGTGAAGCAGCGGGCAACCAGGAACGCAGCACCTGGGGAGCAGCGTGTGGGGACAGTTCATTGCTCAGGGTACCGCTAGCAGTCCTGGGATTCAAACCCACAACTTTCCAATTGCAGGGGCAGCTCCCTAACCACCACACACCAGGTTTTTTAGGTCATAATTCAGTTTGAATTATGTTTGGCACAAACTGAGAAATTCTCCCGTTTTTACTGTAACAGAATGCTCTGTTTGGTTTTGACCAAGTAAAGTTGTTTTATTGACTTTGTGAGGTTTGGGGGCATTCTACAGAGGATTCCAGATTCTGTGTTAAACTGACAGATGTTCAAAATGTAGCTGAATCTGGTGCACTGATCTAGTCACCACCCATCTGGATAAATTAAGCAGAATCAGAGCTACACAGTTACTAGTGCTCATTACACTGCTCTACAGAACATGGTGTTCACATCTCCCCTGCTTCCTGGTTTCTCAACCACTGGGCTGTGGACCACTGATGGGCCACAAAGGCTTTTGATTGGGCCGCAAATCTAAAACAGAGACAGGTCATTGGTCCACAATTGGTTATTTAATACCATACACAGTAAAACTCCATGTGTCTTATCTGGATGTTGATGATGGTAAATAGTGGAGAATCTAAATCTGCCTACATGTTTCCCTCCACCATGAATGGGTTTTGTCTCAGGACTAAAATCCTCTCAAAACTCGTAGAACAACGTCTCAGGCGTCAGGTGGCACAACCATAACCATTTAATACAATACATTTTTGTGAGGAAGCTATTAGAGGTAGACGTCTGGTTCCATTCACCACCACTATGAACAGTTCTGACTCTGTTTCTACAAAACAAGCGAACTGTTGTGGAAATTAACATTTAATCTCTTTGATTTGCATGTGTTACATATATTTTAAGTAGAGAATCAGCATATTCAGTAAATGTAGTTAAAAGCTAATGATTCTCGGATGATTCAACTGCTCTTTGAGTTTAAAGGGCACAGTGACATGATTAAAGCAAGGTTGCTATTTTGCGTCAACATTATGTTTTCGAGCTAAAGAGTTTAGATTAGGAGTTTTGTTTAGACCAGCAAGCACTTCTTCAGGGTCGTCACCATGGGGACGCAGGGGAGGCGCCATGGTTTCTGCCCATGTTTGATAATGGTCATTTTGAAAGTATAAGAAGTCCTCTGCGAAGGACAGATTCAGAGGGAACTTCAGAATTCAGGACTGCCCTGGGTTCATGAATAACTCTCTCCATTTGCAAATGTAAATAAAGCTTTGTTAAAATTGAGTGAAGAACACTTTGTCTGTTTGATGATTCTTCACCGCCGCGACATCACAAATAAAATAAAAAATACAAAGCTAAATATAGGTATCAACAAATATGAACAAATACTTGTATTCAAATTATTTGGCCTCAATTTAGAACAAATTAATTACTGACTATCTAGAGCGCTCTGTAGATTTCAAGTAACCCAGAAGATGCTACTAAGTGGTGATTCTCCTCTCTATAAATCTGACAGTGGCCCATGTTCACGTCGCTTCCTCTGTCATGTTGGAAATTGAAATCGCTGTTTTTGAGGGAACAGATCACCTCAATGTTCTCCATTGGTTTTCCAGTCATCTCATGCATGCCGTATAACTGCAAATTGGCTGACAGCTTGTCTGGAATTTGAAGGACGTGTTCCGCTTTGAACAAATCAAACTAATGTGTGTGTGTGCTGCGGAAAAAAGACGCTGTGCTCTGTGAGATGCTTGATTTTATCAAGGGACAAGCGTGTCTCGTGAAGTATATGATGATTAATTACACATTTAGTTGAACCAGAAGTGCCATCAGACAGTCAGCTATCAACATAGCTGCTGCTGGTCATTAACGACTGCAATAAGATTTGGAAAATGAAAACCACTTGGGTAGACAGTCACAAGGTTGAGTTCTGTGTGTGGATGTAACACTGTATAACGGTGATTCAAGATTGTAGCTGATACACTGCCATACTTTTTTAGATTCAAAATTATTTACACCAGAACTGTGACCCTGGGATAGGCTCTGGGTTCCCACAACCTTAGTACGGACTAAGTAGTTACAGAAAATGAATAATTGAAAGAATTTGATGTAATTCCTAAATCACACTAAACTCAGGCCATGTCCAAAAGGCTGATGCATCAACTGATGGAGGAAGTGCCGCACAGGACACTCAAGAGCACGACACACAACCAAAAAACTTGCTGTTTGACACAAACTACTGGTCACAGTTTGGTCAGTGGCCATTAGGGCCACTGCTTTTCAGTTGTGCTTGTTCTATGTTCTGGGTTTTTATGGGTTTTGAGGGCTTTTATTTTGGAGTCTGCTTTGTGTCACGCATCTTGTCCTCACCAGTTTCCTGTTTATGTGCTCCCCAGCTGCCTTGTGTTTCCATTATATCATGTATTTAAGCCTGTGTCTGTTAGTGTATCCTCATGTGTCTATCGCCTCTTTTCCCTGTTCCTGAAGTTTGACTCCTGTTAGCCTGTATCCAGTTCTGATTATTCTGACGGCCATCGTGCCTGGTTTCCTTTATTTTTCTGTTTTCACGTCTGAATAAAGAGAGCACCAGCATGAAAGCCTGCCCGCCTTGTCCCTGTTTGCCCCGAGGTAAATCACAGCAGGGGACTCAACCCCCCCTGTCGTGACGCTACTGTTTATATTTCACACAACAATTGAGCCCTTCAAAGTAACATCAGCAAAACACCGTCAAGCTGTTTTCATTGGTCACCTTTATTGAGAATCTCCTCTCCCACTCTATTCATTTGTAGTACCCGGACATGCGAAGTACCACTTTATCATTCGACAACGCCACCTGCTAACCTAGCAGGAGAACCCTCCCAATATCTCTGGCGTAGCTGATGCTAGGCCTTTCCCACCAAAGGAACAATTTCCAAGAGGCACAGGAATATATCAGAGTTCAATTTTATTGCAAATAAGTTTCCAAAGTTAAAAGGAGGAACAAACTGCAGAGGGTAGCTGGCTGAACTTCACATAAGGTCGGGTCAGCACACAGCTCCAATCCCTGGGAGCCCTGGGGAAAAGAGGGAAAAAGAGACAGCAACCCAACACCACACGAG
>JBBPDB010000017.1:42208-55988 GCA_037974465.1 Brachypetersius altus
TCATTCAGTATAACTGTCCTCCCCCTCAACCATCATTCAGTATAACTGTCCTCCCCCTCAACCATCATTCAGTATAACTGTCCTCCCTGCCCCTGTCACTTAGTATAACTGCCCCCCTCCCACATCACGCAGTATAACTGTCTCTCTGGGTGGTCCTCCCCCTCCCTCATAGTGGGCAGAGTCTGAATAACGAAATTATATTATTAATGAACTTAGTCAGGTGTAGTCTACTCAAGACCACCGCAATACCACTTCAGTTGTGTGTGTGTGCGTGTTCCTAACATTGCAAGAAGTACTAATGAAAATGTGCTGCATTCTCTATTCATCGTTTTGTTTCTGCGTGTCCAGATGTTTATTTTTCTTGAAAAATGATTTATTTTTTTTCTTTAGTCAATAAATTAACAATCAGCCTATAGATGCACGTTCTTACTCACCCTCGTGGTAAACTATTTAAAAAATGGTTCGGTGTGTTTTTTCTTTCATATTTACAATAAAAACTTTTTTCTATAATTTTTCTATAATACCCAATAATTCAGTGTTAAAGGAATTCAGTGTTCTGATTGGGTTTGGTGTTAATCTCCAGTCAAGAACTGTTCACAGTGGGGGTGAATGGAACCAGATGTCTGCCTCTTAAAGCCCCTCACAGAAAGTTATTCCATCAAATGGTTATAGTTGCACCACCTGACACCAGAGATTATGTTCTGCCAAAGAAGCTTTCTGGAGACAGTTTCCGTTGACCTCCACTGTAAAGGAATCAGAGTCTCTACAATGATGTTTCACACCAACACCAGGATTCATTACTTAGTTTTCTACAGAATTGTGGGGAAAACTAGTGGACCTCTTAGCTCACCTGTACAGTGCAGATCTGGGGTCAGACTATTCCTAAAATATTTATATAAGCATCATATGGTAGTAGCCCTATAGCACTGGTATATTTATAGATTACTGTGAGGGTCACAGTAACCACATAAGCAAGTCCATGAAAGATACAGAAGGATGGGATGATTCAGGCTAATTGGTGGGGTATATCCTTCCATTACGCCTTACCTACATTACCCTTGAAGCTCCGTTGAATGTATATCGGCGGATGGACGGATTTTGCTGGAAATGGTCAAAAATGTTGCTTAACAGCTGAAAAGAAACTGAACCACAGCACTTTTTTCTTTTTTTTATTACATACAAATATAAATAGCCAAATTTACATTAAAGTGTTTTAGGCGGCGAATGGTGCCTTATAAGTGTTACAATGTTTTATGTTTACGAGATGGTGAATTTAAGTCGCACGGCACACGGCCTGCTTATGTCCTCCTTCGCCCTCGTCCTTTGTCCAACACAATCCTGAGACACTCACAATAATGAACCGCTTTACAGTAAGAACTCGTCTCATGCCTTAATCACTACTTTGCAAAAAAAAGAAAAGAAAAATAAAGTTTAAAGTGATAGTCTGGTCAAAAATCACCCACACGTCTCAGCCGAGAAGTGCTGCTGCTTTAGTTTAGCGCTGCAGTTATGAGGCTAATATCGCTACCAAGCAACATCACACACTATGGACTCGCGTATATGGTTTTGGACTCTGTACGACTCACTGTTCTCTATACATGCAGGCTAATGTAGCTAACAGATAATGGCCTATACCCAACCAATCAGCCTAAATCATGAAACTCTCGCCTTCAGTAAAGATTCAACTCACTTTTGAGTCAAAGTTTTCAGAAGTACGACTCTAAACATGGACCAAAGAGCTTGTTAGCCTGATAGCTACATTGGCCTTACAGCTTATGTGCAAAACTAAAGTAGTAAAATGGCTGATGGTCCACTTTGGAGACAATGAGGGATTTTGTGCCAGTCTATCACTTTCAAACAGGTAGTGGAGGAACCATAAATAATGTTCTTTTTTTATTTGTGTTTTGTGATTAATTAAATCTAATCATCTGCCTTTGTCACCTCAGTCGGACCCAGAGCTGTGTTTCCGGCACTAGCAGAACGAAGGGAATATGGCACCAGCTTAGAAAAAAAGAGAAAATACTAAAATAATAATAATAACAACAACAACAATGTAAAAATATGAAAATTCTGATAAGAATTGTGTGAATTCAATACTGAGCACACAAACACATTCAGACAAATATATTTAAAAATTCAGTTATTATATATAAAAAAAAAAATCCCATCAAACAATATATCAGAAACAACACAGAAATGCCACAAGGACAATGTCCTTTTAACAGCTTTCTCGAAGAAAGGGCTTCTCTCAGTGGCGGACTGTCTGTGTGTGTGTGTGTGTGTGTGTGAGAGAGAGAGAGAGTCAGTTACTGTTGCTTTTTTTTTTTTTTTAAATACATCTCCTGTTTTATACAATTTCACTGCACATTTAGAACTGTCCCCCCACAAAAAAATTATTGGCTGGTTTAGTGTCCATCTTCTAGGTTCGTCCTATCAGAGCGAAGACCCATCCACAGATCAGTTTGAGTGCTTTTCTTCTTCTCCAGGACAACAAAAACATGATTTCCTCCGAACCTCACCCACGGTGATGTTCCGTGTGTGTGTGTATGTGTTAGCAGAGTTTCTGCAGCAGCTTATCCTCTCGAAGGCCGAAAGAGACGCTGACAGACATCTCGGCGATGAAGCGTTCGCAGGCCTGTCGGCTCACCTGTTTACAGAAGCGCAGGTCGATCCTGCAGACGCTCGCGCAGCGTTTAAAGTAGCTCAGAGACTGATCCGTCACCCGGTTACACACTGCAACACACACACACACACACACACACAATCAGATCATAGCAAAGACCTTACTGACAAATGGGGGACCCACAAAGCCTTTTCTGATTGGTTCAAATCAGAGGCGCTACCTTTTGGCCTTAGGGGGCGCCAGAGTGTAACAGACTGCTGTATCCAGGTTTCAGAGCAGTCGGTCATATTTAGGGCCATGCAATATATTATCTGTTAATCGTTGTCACGATATTAGATTATTTTGACTTTATTAACTCCACAATGGGAAAATTCCTTAGAAATAGCAGCAGTAGTAAAAAAAAAAAAAAAGACAGTTATCTGTTTCTGCAATATCGACATCATGAAAGACTAATATGCAAATGAGCCTCTGACCAATCACGGTGAGCTACTGGGTGTTCTGATGAATCAAGGTCTTCATGTAATCCTACAAAAGTCTTAATTTTTAATGGTTAAAGGTGTTAAAGGTGAATTGAAGCATAAGTGGGTGGGGCTAAACTGTAGCCAGAAAAAGGAGATATATTTATTCATATTGGTTTTGTTACATTACAAAATGGGCTGTTTTTGTAGTTTATTTTTCATATATGGGCTGTATGGATTAGGGAGTAAATGTACTGTTTGAAACAATATTTGCCAATATTACGCCTTTTTAATTCCAGAATAATCACAATATGGGAACTTTAATATATTAAAAGAAATCACCAACGCCAACATGTAGCAGTAAAATCACAATACCAATATTCTGTCCTTTTTATGCAGCTCTATTCATAACTGACTACGGAGTCAAATGTCAAAAACTTATAGCAAAGTGGTTTTAAAGTGTCCAGATCATATAAAATGGACAGGGAGGACAGTTACACCGAGTGACGCTGGGAGAGGGAGAGGACAGTTACACCGAGTGACGCTGGGAGAGGGAGAGGACAGTTATTGTTCACAACAATTTGTGACTGCAAACACCCTGTAGCTTAGAAGCAATTAACAGGGCTCATTTACATGAGCTAGTCTTATGTCAGACACACAGAAACAGCCCGTTTAATTCTGAGGAATGTAGACAGGCTGGAGAATCAGTTAGAGAAGGCATAAAAGGATAACACAAAAAGGTACAATATAAGTCATTTAATGACAGCAGTGTACAGTGGGATTCAGGTTCCATCGAAAACCTGTCTGACCTCCCAAAAATGCAGGATTGTACTTCATGGAGCTTCCAATACCCCTTTTCCACTGCACTGGTTCCTGTGCCCGTTCCCCATTTTGGAACCAGTGCCGCACTTTTCCACAGAAAAAAAATGGTGCCAGTGCCCTAAAACAAGAACCCGCGACATCACGAGCGGTGGGGGGAGTCTTGCACGTAATCGTTGTCTTTGTCGATCTCTTTCAACGGTAATAACACACTGAATAAGCTGCATTTGGATACGGAAATGCATTCCCAAAGTTTGGAGAATAACCAGCAAGCAGAAACTGAGTTCGGCCATGTTTGTGTCCGTTCGAGCATCGGAACCGGCTCCTGGCACCGGCACCGGCACCAGTGTAGTGGAAAAGGGGTATAAGATTTCCAGGATCCAGCTGACACTCTAAATCCTAGTGTGTGTGTGTGTACCTGAAAGGTTGATGTCTGTTAGAGAGTCGCGGGTGGTGGTCCCGGCTGCTGTCAGTAGGTTGACTGACTGGTCGTTGATATGGTTGCAGTAACTGAGGTCCAGCCGGGCCAGAAGGGGCATGTTCTTAATGATGAGCCTTAGGGAGCTGTCTGTAATGTCCAGGCCCGCCAGACGCAGGTCAAGAACGTTCCGCAGCTTACTGCGCGTGTCCATTTGACCTGCACAAACAGAGGACGTAAGGTTTTTATTATTGGCTACATTGTAGATTATATTTTAAAAAATCACCTGTTGCTCTGATGACAGCATTGCACGTTCGTGGCATTTTTCCAATCAGATTCATGAGGAATTGACCTGGAATGGTGTTTTATTATCGGCTGTTCATCGTCAAAACTTCATTTGTGGAATTTCTTGCCTTAACGTGTTTGGGACCGTCTGTTGTGATGTTACGGTTAGTAGATAGTTACTAATCCTGTTCCACTACGGTTCTACTCCACATTACGGCAAGAACCACTTAACTAAGTAAAAAGAAACACCTCCATCATTACCTTATTACAAAACTTTCTGGTTTAACTTTTTTTGTTTTCTGCATAATTCCATGTGTTCCTTCATCATTTTGTTTGTTTTCGAGAGAAAGAGAGAGAGACGGCGCGCAGCAGAAAGCTCGCCGAGAGAGAGAGAGAGAGAGAGAGAGAGAGAGAGAGAGAGAGAGAGAGAGAGAGAGAGAGAGAGAGAGAGAGAGAGAGAACGGGGAAGAATTTATATTTGGATTACTGTTCATGTTTTTAGTTAGTTTTTAATAATTTAGAACAAAAATGAGTATATGTATATATTTTTTGCTTTTTTGTGGCAATTTTTAAACAGCTTACCTGGTCTGTTGTCAGTAGGGGGTGACAGTAAATCTCTCATCTGGGGGTCTTTGAGACCTTCGACCCACTGCAGGTCAAGTGTGCGGAGCAGTGGGCAAGACGAGGTACAGAGAGCAGAGACTGCCGCCCACGAACAACCAGACAGAAACAACTTCCGCAGACCTACACACACACACACGTCAGATACACAGAAATAACTAACAGTTTGCAGACATTCGGGATCAAAATACTCAACCATATTAAAGGAGAATTTCAACAACAAAACTAAATTACAGTGTTCCATCACCCAAGACGTGGTCAATCTAAAAGTGTAAAGTGGCCATTTGTCACATGAGCACATGGGGAGCAGTGTGTGGGGACATGTGTTCTGCTGCACAGTGATCATTCCATCCATCAGTTGCATCAGATGTTGGGACACAGCCCAAATATTGTGTGCTTTAGGTATTGATGGACTGTCAGATGTAGAAAGTACACTATATGGACAAAAGTATTGGGATCCCTGACTATTACACCAGCAACGACTTTAATGACTTTTAAACACATAGACTTTAATATCGAATTGCCCCCCACTTTGCAGCTAGAACAGCTTCCACCTTTCTTGGAAGGCTTCTGTGGAAATTTTTGCCCATTTATTCTGTAGAGCATTTGTGCGCTCAGGCACTGGTGCCGGACGAGAAGGCCTGGCTCACAGTCTCCGTTCCAGTTCATCCCAAAAGTGTTGGATGGGGTTGAGGTCAGCTTGTTATGCTGCAGCATTAAGATTGCCCTTCACTGGAACTAAAGGTCCTAGCCCAAATCCTGAAAAACAGCCGCACAGCATTATACCTCCTCCACCAAACTAAAGCCAGAGGAAGTTTCTTTAGCTATGGAATCAGCATAGCATTGGCGAATTTTAGATGCATCCCATCACAGTATCATACTTGAAGTCACCGTGATCTCATTTGTTTCACAAATGTTGATAAATAGAGACTGCATGGCTATGGTGCTTGATTTTATACACATGTAGCAATGGGTATGATTGAAACACTAGGATTTGAAAACACAGGTCAAACATTTTTTTGTAATCATCAGAAACCACAACACACTTTTGTGCTGATCTTTCATGCTGATTTCAGATCTGCTTTCAGGATTTTTAAGTCAAATCAACTTTTTGAATAGTTGTAATATTTTTGAATAAAGTAATCAGATTTGCAATCCTTGCACGCGTTTAATTAAACCGCAGGTACCAATCAAGAAACTGTTTCAATATTTTCAGTGCACAGTCATAGACGCACACTGTGGCATAGATATTAAGATCAGTGCCAGCAAGCTACCACTGTTTCTTCAAAAACGCTTAGTACATGATCATTATATGCTAATTATACCAACTATCACTCAATATTTACATTTATGGCATTTATCAGACACTTTTATCCAAAGCGACTACCATTCCCTAACTACAGGGGACAGCCTCCCTGGAGCAACTTGGGGTTAAGGGTCTTGCTCAGGAACCCAGCAGTGGTATACTAAAGGTAGGATTTGAACCCATGACCTCTTGGTCCAGAGGCCAGTATCCAACCCACTAGCTCCCCCCCCCCCCAATATATAACTAGCTTCTTCACAAAAAGTGTACATGTGGGAAAAACTAACACAGATTTGAAATCAACATGAAATACACTACAAAACCTACATAAACTGATCTCTGATGATTTTGACCTGCTGACCTGTGCAATTAAGAGGTTCCAATACTTTTGTCCATTTAGTGCATACAAATAAAACTATGTCTAACATGTCAGCATGTCAACTGGTTCAGAACTCACTAATACCTGCTGTGAGTTGTGAAGGTGAACACACTGACCTGGCAGGCGGTTGATGAGCCAGCTGAGCTGCTTCTTGGAGATGTTGGTCCAGCTCAGGTCCAACGTGACTGGCTGCCTGCGGATTATTCCACTCAGCATCAGCGGAGTGATCGACTTACAGCGGCTCAGATCAATTTTCGTCCACAGTCGCTTATCGCAGCACCTGCACGCAAACACACATACCATAATGGCTGTAATTATTCATATATCAAGTAACGCAGGAACTTTATCGGGGGCAGAAATCGGAATGATCAATTATATAATTACAAACATCTAAAGCACTGTGCAAGTCTTGAGTAAGTCTTATTTTAAGTGACTGTATAACTGTCTGCAAGTTTGGTTTCAAATCTGGCTTTAAGCCTGGTTGTGACCGTTTTTAAATCTGGTTTTAAATCAATTTTCTTCTCACCAGCGGTTCCAGGTCCTGCAGACCCTCATACACACACACAGTTCGCGGTGACTCAGATGGCTGAAAATGGCCAACCAGGCCTCTCGCTGAGCCACATGGTTCCGCCCATCGGCCAGTGGCAACCTATCAGGCGGAGGGCAGATGGGTGGCGGGCGGATGACATGGCGCTCCATCTGCACGCATTTGGGCGGGGAGCGGGGGGGTGGTGGCCGCAGGACAGGGGCGCTGCGGTTGAAGCCGAGGGGAGCAATCTGGGACGGGTAGAAGTGGCGAAGCTCCCATGATGTTCTGTTCAACTCCCGTGGTCGCAGGTTCGACCTGAACACCACAACCAAAAAACACAGCTGTTGCTACTGTTATTCAAATGACCAAAAAATCATCAATTATTCACGCTGACTGTAGTTTTTTGGGGTATAGTTCATGATTTTTATTAATTCTTTAATCATTTTATACTGAATACACTAAATTAACATTTTTACGAAACTGGAACAGCCCAACATTTTTACTGTGGCCAAAACGTAACATTGATCCTAACAAAATTGTAACCCTCATCCCAACGCCGATATATAGTGACTCCCAGCTTTGACGCAGATCAGCAGCTGCGGTTTCAGTTCATCATGGATTTTCAAACCTTCCCCATCCGAGTACCGACTGATGTCTGGGCCTTGTCCGCCACACTCCTCATTCTCGTGTCGGTTGTTTATGTTTGGAAGCAGTGGTTACCAAGATAATCACACACCTGAACAGAATGAACCTCCGCTGCTCAGCACCGCCCCAAATATAAACAAGCAGCACGAGGGCGAGGGGGCGTAGAGGTCAGCTGTACTCAAGAGTTGGGAGGAAAGTAAGCAATCCAAGAACGTTATTTATTTCTCCTTTCTGCTAATTGGCGCTGCAGTACAGAATTTCTACCGGAGCGTCTCTCGTGCGTTCTTGTGTTTTTCATTACTGCATTACTGTATTACTGTATTTACCCTGCATACACCAAAGAAAACATGCATGCATGACTTACAGTATAGTCTATACACCGGTATTTACATTCTAGCAATGCAGGCCTTCAGTAAACTGTACAGTACAGTACGAAAACGAGTTTACCTTTGCATTTTCTTTACGGGTAATGTATTAAGCGGAGTTCAAAATGAAAAAGTGTTTTGGGGCATTTTTAGGGTTTACACTAAAAAAAATAGGCACAACAACATGGTTTTTCACTACACAAGTGTGCTCTTGGAACGATAAGCGGAGGTTTACTGTATTACACTCATTTACACATCATAATAATAATAAAAAGAATAATAATAAACACTGCAGTCATACCGCATGTGCGTCCGCTCTCCCCCAACGTCACCCCCTATCGTCCCATTACGGAAGTTTCTTTTGGGTTCTTCATTCTCGCTGTCCTCAGGCTCGCTCTTCAGGGGCTGCTGATTCTCGTTGGCGAGAGAATGTTCTGTCCGGCGGATCTCCAGGTTCAGCTGTTTGCTGAGTTCCGCGCTGAGTTGTTGGCTTTGCGGACGGCGGCGGGTTCTCCGCGCCCGGGCCCTAAAGGTAGTAGGGTAGCAATACATGTCAGACTTTGCCATACTATAGTAATTATTATACTATTTTTTTACATTTATTTTAATAGCTAAATTTTGGTGCCGCTTCTCTTCCCAGACCATTTGAAATATTAGCACCATTACATCTCTGCCACATGCATTACCTGCTTGAACCCGCTGATCACCACTTATTCTTCTGCTTTTTTTATCTGCAGTAATTCACAATATGTATTGAATCCCTATCCCTCACATTGAAATGCAGCTTTTAAGCTCCCCATGCATTATTTATCCTGCCCCCTACCTGGGCAGCCTCTCCTGGGTCTCACTGCCCTCACTGCTAGGCCCGGCTCTGGGTGAACTGCAGTGGGATGCGTCGCTCTCCACTGAGGCCGAGACGCTCTTCATTGTGGGGCTTCGCTCCCTCAACCGCCGGACACATCCATCCTCATCCTCCTCCTCCTCGTCTTGCTCCTGCTCTTCCACCTTCCTCAACAAGCCGAATTCCTTCTTAACCGTAGGCCGAGGGTGTTTACTGTCCTCCTCACGCTCTTCCTCCTGTTCCACTGCCTCCTCGTCCTCAGTTTTCATCTGAGGGACCTTAGGGACCAACGGGTCCTCAGGCTTCCACTGCTTCTTAAGCTGGATGGAGAGATCAGCAATAAGAAATGCATACACACTATTGAGTAAACCAATATTTATTTAATTGTACTCCTGTTTAAGTAGAGCTGTATCTGAGCCACTGTGAACAGGATGGTGTGAATTACCTTTTTCTTTGCACTGGCTTCTTCCTCCTCATCATCATCATCAAAGAGTTTTTTCTTCTTCCTAAGGAAGTTTGGGAGGTCTGGCCGGGGTCTGGGCAGGTCTCGGGGGGTCAGCAGTGGGGGCAGGCGTGCTGGCAGGTCTTCAGGGTTCAGTCTGGGGGTCTCGTCCCTTTCACACTTCCTCCTGGCTGCAGCAGTGGGGTCCACCTCATCCCGTGGGTCACGGATAGCCTTCTGTTCCCGTAGCAACGACCCCGGGAGGTTGGAGGCGTACTTGAAGCCTGGGCCACGTTTTTGCTTACAGGCCAAGGGGGCGGCAAAAACACACACAACACAACTTTATACCTTATGCATATTATTATCAGCAGGACACATTCAGTATGTGAGATGATGATGAACTTCAGTGCATTTTTAGCTACATTTACAGCACTGTGCAGATGTCTGGAGCCCCACTCACTTTTTTTTTATTTTGCTCTGAATAACCTTGCTGCTGCAAAAATACTTCTTTATTCCTGTCACACTGTCTTATCTTTCGCATATTCTTTTAAATGAAAGAAGTAGAAACAAATGCGCTACTGCAACACACACGCATGCAAGCACACACGCAAATACATTAATCCACAGTGGGCTGTCTGTCTGTCCATCAGATCCAAACGTTTACTAGGTTTGTTGAAGGTGCTAAAATAGTGTATTATACTAGACATGAAGAGTCACTTTGGGTTCCTCTTAAACAAGTTCTGTAAATGGGCTGTGTGAGTGCTTTACAGCACTGAGGATAAAGAGCCCTTTCATTTCAAGAGAGCCATGCGGTTCCTCTGCACACGGAAAGCTGCACATTAATCCATGTGTTGGCTACAGGAGAAATTAACTAATTAAGAAAGGATGCTACTCTCCTGTGTTTTTATGGTGAATGTTCCTGTGGTACTCACTTTTCCTGTCTTTCCAGCGTAGTTGCACTTTGGACACTCCCAACAATTCGGCAGCTCATCATTCACAACTCCCGCAGCGTCCTTCACCTGTGTGTGTGTGTGTGTGTGTGTGTGTGTGTGTGTGTGTGTGAGTGTGAGAGAGAGTGAGAGAGAGACAGGTGGACACAAGAGTACCATCTGAGTTATAGCTGTTCTTCAGAACCACACACACACCAACCTATGGGCACTTTATCATCTCCAGTCCAACTAATATGCAGGATTTTGGGCAATGGGGAAAAACCCAGCGAACCCAGTGGAAACACACAGACGCAGGGAAAACCCTGACATAGAACCCTGGACCTTCTCGCTGTTAGGAGATTTTAATTTTTACTATTAATTGTTGGTTGTTCTGACCTTCAGGCAGTTTGGGTGGACGATTTCGTTGCAGATTGAGCACTCCATTAACATAGCATTAAACTTCTCCTCCTCATCATCCAGCGTGTCCTCCTTGCCAGCCTCTCCACACACCACACACACTGCCGTATGGGGCAATACAGGCTGCAGAAACACACACACATTATACACCGAGAGTTATTTTTCATTTACATATTTAAAATGATATATAACTCATTTATATGAACACCAATATTTCTGTTATATCTTTGTGTGTACATAAATACATAGAAAATATATATGTGTGTTAGTTTCTGAATGTTGTGTTGCCTTAAAATATACATTTCATGTTTTCCTCCCCTCACCTTTCAATGCGTCACTGCTGCTAGGAGGCGGCGCTAATACACTAGAAACTGTTTGCCACCCACCATTAAACAAGAAAATAAGAAAAGCATACTACTGCCAGGGATGTAAACTGTGTGTGTGTGTGTGTGTCTTACAGCAATACACTGTCTCATAATACAGGACTGTTTCATTCGTCCTGGTCCTCCGAACTTCTTCATGTCTTTACAGAAGTGACACTCGCCACACTCTGTCCGCACACACGCCTCACACTTTCTGCACCGCGTCCGTCGTCGGCGCGCCCCAGACGAACTCCGATTGGATGGCAGCTTCACCGCGGACGGTGCAGACGGTGTGGACGAGGAGGATGAGGGCGTGGCCACAGTCGCTGTCGACGGGGTGGCCATCTTCGGTTTTGGACGATTTGCTGCCCGCTGCTGTTGGGTGGGGCAGTGAGGTAAAGAGAGAGAGAGAAAAAAACAAAACTTGTTAAAAAGGGAAATTCCACCAAAACTTGAAAATTCTCCCATGATTCAATGTAAACAGAGGGTTCAGTGTAAGAAGGTGTAAAATGGTTCCCCAGTAAAACAACCGCCAGTGAAGCTCCACTTGTTTATATAGATGTGTTTATATACTAGGGGATCATTTTGTCTCAACACCCTGCATGTATCCTGCCATCATTAATGGGCTCAATTTTATGGCCAAAAGCTTCTCAAAATTCTGGTGGTACAAGATCACTAATACCAACATATGGTTTAAACTACAGAGTAAATAAATAAACAAGACAGTGTGACACTATCTGAGGCTCCTCACACTGTGATCGACACTGCAGAGTACTGAACCAATCAGAAGGCACAAATATATTTACATTGAATGTGTCAAGCGATTAAAAAATTAATCTAATTAAGTATAAGCTCTAATTAATCTAAATTAATTGCACAAAACTGTGGCCGCTGGGATTGAGTCGCGTTGGCTTGGACCACTGGGTCAGCTCCTAAATGCTTTGCATTGGGATATTTTAGAAGTGATGTACTCCAATGATATAAAAATTCCTTATTGCATGAATTGTAGTGAACAATACTATAGTCAACTGTTTCATCCCCTTGTTTTTAAACGTAAACTTTCCATTCACTGGGCGAAGTCATGCGAATAATCAAAGTGAATTTTTCTACGCATGATTTTTTACTGTGATTAATTCATCTAAATTAATGTGTTAAACATCCCTAGTTTATATATATTTATTTAAATCAGTCTCAGGAGTGAAATGTTTAACATCACAGAAAACTACATTTTCTCAGGTCTTTCCCTGAGATTTATGTAAATACTACTGAAGTCCCAACATTTACATACATACTGACTTAGGCAACAGCAGTCCAGCCCCTCCCATTCCATCTACAGCAGTCCAGCCCCTCCCATTCCATCTACAGCAGTCCAGCCCCTCCCATTCCACCTACAGCAGTCTAGCCCCTCCCATTCCACCTACAGCAGTCCAGCCCCTCCCATTCCACCTACAGCAGTCCAGCCCCTCCCATTCCACCTACAGCAGTCTAACACTGCCGATTCAGCCTCAAACGGTTAAACCAGAGTGAGGAATAATCAGGACATTTACATTTGCAGCATTTAGCAGAGGCTTTTATACAAAACTTCCATTCCCTAACTACAGGGGACAGTCTCCCTGGATGAAGGTAAAATTCGAACTCATGACCTCTTGGTCCAGAGGCAAGTATAATACCCACTAGGCTACCATACAACTGGAGAAAAATCACAATCAAACGCAGCCCATTTACATTAAATTTACAAAAAGGTCTTTAGGGTCTGGAGAAGAATCTTTCTCACTGCTGTGGAAAGTCACAGATAACACAGCTATGGTGATATGAGAAGATGAGTGCAAGGATTAGCGCTGGAGCCGCCGAGGCAAATGAAAATACATTTACATTTGCAGCATTTATCAGATGCTTTTGATCCAAAGTGACTTCCATTCCCTGGAGCAACTTGGGGTTAAGGGTCTTGCTCAGGGACCCAGTGGTGGTTTGCAGAAGGCAGGATTCGAACCCATGACCTCTTGGTCTGGAGGCAAGTATCCTACCCACTGAGCTACCACCACCCCATTAAACAGAAGGTTTGAAAATATCAACCTGAATCTTATAAACAGGCTGCAACAACCTGGAGACCTCAAACATGCAAAAGCATGCGCTCTACCACTGAGCTACATCCCCTTCACGTACAGTAGTTAGTGTGGGCTTTTGGTTTTGGAAGTTCTTTTGTAAAAGGCTGTTCATAAGCCTTCATAGACCCTACATAACCCTGCCATAACATTTATGTCATAAAATTGGGAACTCGGCTATCGTCCCTTCTAAGAAGGTAAGAAATCTTGGTGTTACGCTTGATGAAGATCTGTCTTTCTTG
>JBBPDB010000017.1:56088-69353 GCA_037974465.1 Brachypetersius altus
CTCCAGGGAGACTGTCCCCTGTAGGTAGGGAATGGAAGTCGCTTTGGATAAAAGCGTCTGATAAATGCCGTAAATGGTTCGTATCATACCATTTTGTTTCGAGTCATCTTCATGTTTACCACAGAATTATGAATCAATAAACGCTTTAACACCGCTTCTTTTGCATTCAATCTGTACAGAAAACCCCAAGTAATCACCAGTGGCTGCCGTAGAACCGATTCTTCATTGCCCAAAACTAATAACGCGTTCCGTTCAGCTAGCCAAGGTTTTATTAGGAGGTGTACTGTCCACAGGCTGGCCCCCTTAGTGGTGAAAGCTAACAGATGTGGTAGACTTGGATCTGGATGGGAGTTGAAAAGGGTGTGTCGCGATTCTGCCATCTCACACCTTGAACCTGGCTACCTCAGCCCACCAAACTCAGCCTGCTATCCAGACACCCAGCATCCTCCACCCTCCCTACTCCAGTGACTTCAGCTTGGCGTCCAGAGACCTAGTGATCTCTGCCCAGTATCCTCGGTCCAGCGCCCACAACCTGGTGTCCAGAGACCTTGTGACCTCGGCCCAGTGTCCAGAAACCAGGCAACTTTGGATAGTCATCCTCAGTCCACCGTCCAGAGATCAGGCCACCTCAGCCCACCAACCTTGGTCCAGCATCCAGAGACCAGATGAACTCCACTGGCAACCAGACACCCGGCTACCTCAGCCCAACAACCTCAACCCAGCGTCCAGAGGCCCGGCGACCTCAGCTCAATGACCTCAACCCAGCGTCCTTGACCTGGCAACTTCAGCCCGGCGCCCGGATACCCACTACCTCAGACCAACAACTTTGGCCCAGCGTCCAGAGACCTGGTGAACACGTATCAGCTACCAAAGACCAGGCTATCTCAGCCCACCAGCCTCAGCCCAGCGTCCAGAGACAAAGCGACCTCAACTCTGTATCAAGAGACCTGGTTCACTGTGTTTTTTTATACTGAGCTTCTGAATATAAACCTCTGCACACCCAGAACTGGACACAGTCACAAAACATCTGAAACAGAACCTCTGACCCCAGGGTCAAACAGGCTCCAAGGCCTCGGGTCAGCACCTTTACACACTTCACTGCCAGGGCGCTCTCGGGTCAGTCAAAAACAGAAGGTGCGAGGAATGGTTGTTTGTGTTTATGGGCTCATTTAATAAAGTAAAAATGAATAATCAACACAATTAACATTATTATTCAGTTGGCAACGGTTACAGAGAGGTCAATTTCTGTCCAAGGCCACTAAAATATAAAAATCCTAAAATAAAAAAAACCCCAGCCATTTTACAGTGAATTCCTGAAATGTAATAAAACAGTACAGCACACATAGTGGTTGTGTTCATTATTTTAGCAGTAATATATGAATAAATACATACATGAATAAACAAATAAACGCTATTGCAGTGTTTTGGGTGTAAGAGGAGCCATTCCGTCCCACTGTTGTCTCCATTTTGTTGTGTGTGTGTGTGTGTGTGTGTGTGTGTGTATGAGAGAGAAAGAGTGTAGTCGCTCGCTTGGAGGAAACAGGCCGAGCGCGAGGACAGCAGGGGTGTGTGAGGAGCGTGACGAAGGAGATATTGTTTGTGTATGTGTGTGTGTGTGTGTGTGTGTGTGTGTGTGTGTGTGTGCGAGAGTGACCTGCTCGCCCGTGTCTGAGTCGTAGTCTTCATCGTCGGCACTCAGAGACATCGCCATGTCCACTCACGCGCCTGTCATACCCGTCCTCCACTTTTCTCCTTTCTCCCCGTCCGTCTCGCGCCCTCTCGTTTCTCTTCTTTTATCCTTTCTCTCTATATATATTTCGTTCTCTCTCTTTCTCTCTATCCTCTTTCTCTTCTCCTCGCAGTCTCGTGCTGTCTCGCGCAAACAGCCAGCGCACACACTAGCCTGCTGTCCTCGACGCGCTGGCTGTTCAGCCAACCAGAGAGCGCCGTGGGCGGACCCTTCCAAGCGAGGGGCGGGGCCTGAAGAGACCTAGATCTCTTCAGTCTTCTGTTCTCTCATCTTCTCTTCTTTTATCATGTCTTCGTCTCTTCTCTTCAGTCTTCATCTCTTCTCTTCTCTTGTCTTCTCTACTAGTCTATTATCTCATCCTCTCTTCCTTTATCATGTCTTTCTTCTCTTCTCTCCTCAGTCTTTATCTCCTTTCTTCTCATGTTCTCTTCTCTTTTCTTCAGTCTTCATCCCTTTCATTGTCTTCTGTTCTCCTCTCCTCTCATCTCTTCTCTTCAGTCTTTTTCTTCAACAAGATTTTAGCAGTGCAAAATACACAAACACACATTTACCAAAAAAATATTTACCTTAATAAAATAAAAAACAATAACTCTGTATTTATTAGGAGCACAAACAAGCAAGATATAATGCATACAAAGTACTGTCACATTAACACATCCCACTGTTTTTATATAATCACGTGTGTTGTGTGTTTTACACACACTTCTAAATACATATACAAGGGCCCACATTACACATATCTTTCATTGTTTATTTATTCATTTGAATTGAAATATGCCAAAATTACTGAGAATTACAACAACGTACATTAGTAGAAGTAAAGAACATTTTCGCCTGAACAAAAAAACCCCACCACATTTATTTGTTTTTAAATAAGAATGTAAATAAATAACAAATACTGTATAAAAACACAATACAATAGAATGTACTGCAATAAGGTGGTTTCATTAAGTATAATGTTGCCGGTCATCTTTTTAAAATTCTCAAACTCCCAACTGGCTTTAATCGGCTCGGCTGATGCCTCATTCAGTGAAGTGCTTTGGTCTGCTGCAGCAAATCGGCGTAAACAGCTCGAGTCTTTTCGTCGTCGTTGTGGGGATTTCCTCCTACAGCTATGAGTTCGGTTCTCAAAAAAAATCAGCGTGTGACTGAATCCGCGACTTCTGATCCGCGTAAAACTGGAGGATTACTGTATTTTGATTTGCCAAGTCGACGACACGCACGCCTTGATCATGTTCTCTAATTTATTTCTTTAATTCAATGCACATCATCTGCTTCTTCTCAGCACTGTCCTTCACACTCACTTTCTTTGAATACATTGATGGATAAACGAACTTTTGCAAAATAACTGCAAGCTCAAAAGCTCGTAATCCAAATTTTAGCTCTCAACACAAAAAAAAAAAAAATGTCCAAGAGACGTCCAAGTTGGGACACTCGTAAGTCAAGGTGCCACTGTATATATTGTGTTTATTGTGTAATTTTGTGTTTGTTTGGGGACAGCAGTGGGTCAAAGTGTGTACGGTACCAAAACGCACTGCAGTGTGTGTGCCATCAATCAGACCACCATTTGACTGATCATTTTTTAGAGTTTTATAGTCCCATCGCCCAACTCCCTACGGGCATCACTAACAGAACAGGATTCTAACTTCTAAACATTGATACATTTTAAAACGATGATCATTTATAGGTCACAACTCCTTATTTCATCTTTTATACCTTCTCGCCACTTCCCACTACCTGGAATACAAATACACAGATGTGCGTCTTCTAGAGGTTAAATTTTGTTATTTTTTTCCTTTTTTCCTTTTTGGTTTCAATTTTATATCCTGGAGAACTTTTTTCAGTTGTTTAACACTTTATTCTATATTCAGTTTTCCAAGAAGACATAAAAAGGTGAGGGAAAACAACAACACAGCGGATCCTCAAGTTACAGCAGTCTCGACATACAACGTTTCAAGCTTACAACGCTCACTCCCACTCGGCTTACACCGTTAGCGTCATACTTACGAACTGCTTGGGTGAACTAATTGCATACGGCGGAAGAATATACAGTAACGCAGAGTATGATTGAGGGAGTTTTAGTTTTCCTTATTCTGTGGCTTAACTGTGTTTTTTATGATTTACAACTGTGTTAAGATCGGTAAGTGACTTAGGTCAGGGTGTGTTTTGACTAAAACCACAGTCAAAGGAACTCAACGACCCCCTGAAACAGTAAAAACAAACAAACAAAACAGCATCAACAACAACAATAAACCTGGAGTTACGTCAAGTAGGTACACAGAACACCACAAGACCACACATACAGACAGGACAGAAGAATGTGCAAGAAAATCACAAGAGCAACAAAAAAGAGGACAAAAAAATATTTAGTACAAAAAAGCTCAAAATAAATTATAAGAAATATATATAACTGATTTACAGTGGATGGTTCATGATTTTTCAAACAGCCTTAAAAAGACCCCTTAATTTCAGTATTTATTCAGACACAATCTCCACTTCCATCAGTTTTCCTTACACTGGGCCTCTTTCTGTCATTTTTGATCATTCTGGAATATACGGTTCTTATTTAAGACACAGACATTTACACATGCTACTGACAGTCACCCGTGCACTTATAGTCAATTCAGCATCTATGGACAACCCATCATGTAGGTCTGTCTGAGTTCTAGGTTAAGGTTCTGTGTGTGTGTGTGTGTGTGTGTGTGTGTGTGTGTGTGTGTATGTGTGTGTAAGTATTCCTACTGGGAACACTGTTCTCCTCCTGCAGTTTTATAGTAACTTTGAACTTTCTGTAACATAACAGCACATTTCATGTGCAAAAAATTCTAGCGTAATAAATATACCAGGCCTGCTAATAATAAAAATAATAGTACATATTCATCTAAGAGTGAAGTCTGCACCGTTTGTTGACTTAAGTTAATGTGCACTACTGTGGAAAAAGGGAAAACTTATATTATAGGTTTTTTTGAACACTTAATGAATATTTTACTTATTACATATAAAATCAATATAAGTATGTAGAAACGCACTGTTTCAAAACGAAAAGTTTGAAAAGTTTAAAACGGTGGCCTGGTGACCTCTTAACGGCAGAACTACAAGAGCCACAATGCCGCTGCGTTTGTTCTAGCGCGCAGCTTTGCATTGTGGGTGTCCCGATTTGTAGTTTTTAAGGCGAAACTCCGGCAGGGCGGCCAGAAGTGAGTTTTAGTTGCAGCCCTCCAGATCCGCCGGCGGACGGTTTGTTATGACACGGAGAACCGGAGCAGTCCGGACGGTTTATCAGCCATAATCGAGTGCGCGGTGTTGGCGGAGAGTCCCGGTCCGGTTCTGACCCGCGGGGGCAGGTTTTTGGGGGCAGAATGAGTTTGAACGAGCACTCTCTGCAGGCTCTGTCCTGGAGGAAACTCTACCTGAGTCGAGCGAAGCTGAAGGCCACCAGCCGGACCTCCGCGCTACTGTCTGGGTTCGCCATGGTAAGTGAAGCGTTGCAAGAGAAGACGTGCGTTTTGGGCGTTTCAAACTCTTTTCGGAAGAGTTGCACATGAAGAACAGCGTCGAACGAGGGTCTCATTCGTTCCACCTTAAATGTAGCGGTTACATTGTGGCTTCTAATTGGAACTCTTCGTGCCTTGTTCCGTTCCACATTAAGTACGTGGTTATTTCCCTCTGGCATCTCGTGTAACCAGGTGTCCGTTCCACCTTAAATAGGTAGCGTCACATTCTGTTCTTATTGAATCTTTTCGTTCCACCTTAAATGATGACCTGTTACATTCTGCCGTCCGTAGCCCTCGGCAGGTGCCTTCTAGCAGCAGTTAGAACTCTTATTGCAACTTTTCATTTCCACCTTAAATGTGCAGTCGTTGCATTCTGACACTCTGTGGGAAAGTAACCGAATGTAACTGCAGCCCATTTAAGGTGGAACCGCGGCCAAAATGTAACAGGGCACCATTTAAGGTGGAGCGGAGGATTCCAGTTAGGAGGCTGAACGTAAACTGTGGTTAGTTTAAGGTGGAGCGGAGAGTTCCAGTAAGGAGCCTGTCAGTCAGCACCTGTCATGTGTGTAAACACCAGGCAGCCGTGAATGGAAAACTTCTTTGGTGAATAATAATCTCTCTGGCAGCGTCTTGTGGTTTAATTCACATTCCTGCAGTAACGCAAACCTGCATGGTCTTGCAGCGTCTCCTTCATGAGCTTCCTGTAAAACCTGATCAGTTTAGTGTCCTGGGCCCAGAACTCCGCATCCCCGGTTCCTCAGGCCCCGCCGGCGACGTATCAGGTCATGTCAGGTTTCCGCTCTTCTCAGAAAGTTCCCCAGGAAACGTCCCTCAGCCTGGGGAACCGGGCCTGGAGCTGCAGGACCAACAGCAAGAAGAGCTGTGCTGAGCTCAGCTATCACTAAAGGTCACGTGTGAGGGAAGGGGTCTTGTTAAATTTTCATAATTGCAGTTAAAAAAAATTACAGTTAGAGTTACGACAGCTGGTTACAATTACAGACAGTTACAAAGGTACATTTACAGTTACAGAGTTACAGTTTATTACAATTATGAATACTAATGATTACAGAAAGTTGGTTAGTCATAATTACAGTTACACTTACAAAAAGTTAGAATTACAAAGTTATAATTAATAAATTAGAGCTGCAAAGTGGTACAGTTGCAGAGAGCTGCAACACGTTACAATTACATAAAGTGTTACAATAACACAGTTGCAGATTCAAAGAGCAGTGATTACAGAGTTGCTAAATGTTAGTCGGAGAGCTACAACAGTAGAGTCGCAGCTGCAGGTCGGACTTAAACATCCTACACTTGCAACACTGAAGAATTTCTGACCGTGCGTTTCCTTGCAGTGCAGGAAACGAGGAGTGTGAAGAAACTCTGCCCCCACCTACACACACGCACACTCCACATCTCTGTACACCAAAGCACTTTTTTAATTCAGACTTCCTCTGGAAGATCATTTGAATGGGTGATCACAGAGATGGTGGGTTCTCTGAGGTTAACTTAAAGAAATAATATATTGTAATTATGTTGTAACATAGTAACACACTTTTTCTGAAGAGCTCTCTGTCTGTGGAGTGGAAATTAGCCTTTGCTTGTGCTTCCTCTTCGCTCTAATTTGACAGCCATCCAAAACCAATTCGTTTGCATATCAGCACATGGAAATATTTGGGCACCACCGGTCAAAAGACGCATTGATTTTAAATGCAGAATTACTGTTTATTAGGTGCAACTGTTTTGGGGGCAGTAAAACATGGCCTATCTAAAAGTTATGGCACATGTATGTTCTTTCTGAAGTGTTGTAATTAAGTGTGCTCTGAGGTGCTTTGCCTTGTCGAGGGATTTTTCAGATGCCTGTTTGAGTCAAACCCATGCTTCTATTTTAAATACTGGAGACTGGAGTTCAAAACTCTCCACCATGACTTCTCTGATGCTTGTTTATTTGCTTTGTTTGTGTTCTTTCACAACGTAGGCAGAAAGTACAGTGTTTCCTGCAGGTCTTTTGACTTGTGGCAAGGTCAAATATAACAAGGCTACAGTTAATGTCACACGGTAACACAGTGGGCTATAGTCTGGACTCTTTCCCATACAGTCAAATATGGAAAATAAGCAACAAAAACAGCTATCTTCAAATCACAGTTTTTGTGATGTCACTAAATCAACACATTTAAACATATTTCTTTAATTCTGGCTTCAGAAATGTAGCCCCACCTACTTATGTGCCTTGAAATGGTTAAAGATTAAAGTAATTTGACTTTTGTTGGAACTTGATTCATCAAAACACCCAATCACCCTTTGTGATGTTGCGATAGTGGTTATATCGACAGTGTATCAACAAGCTCTAGATTTTTGATTGTGTGTTTGTTTCAGGTGGCGATGGTGGAGGTGCAGCTAGAGCAGAATTATGTGTACCCAACAGGCCTGCTGATTGCGTTTAGCGCCTGCACCACCATCCTGGTGGCTGTGCACCTCTTTGCCTTGATGATCAGCACCTGCATCCTGCCCAACCTGGAGGCAGTCAGCAACGTCCACAACCTCAATTCAGTCAAAGAGTCGCCTCACGAGCGCATGCACCGGCACATCGAGCTGGCCTGGGCCTTCTCCACAGTCATCGGCACCTTCCTGTTTCTGGCTGAGGTGCTGCTTCTCTGCTGGGTGAAGTTCCTGCCGCTTAAGAAGCAGGACCCTAAATTATTTGCCAACAGCACCAGCGACGGGGAGGCGGCAGCATACGCCTCCACCGTCATCATCGTCCCCTGCGCGGTGGTCTTCATTGTTTTTGCTGTGCATTTCTACCGCTCACTCGTCAGCCACAAGACGGACCGGCAGTTCCAGGAGCTCGAGGAGCTCTCCAACATCACACGCCTCCAGAATGAGCTGGACAATCGGGCAGAGGTGCCCAACATTCAGACAGCCCCTGGACTTTTCCCTTAAGGTGGATACAGACAGCTGACCCCGCTGACAGTCACTGTATTTAGTGTTTTACAAAAATATTCGGGGAAGTTTTCCTCCTCTCAAAGTCCTGCAGGCGCCACAATTAGCATCTTTAGCTTAGCATTGGAGCTACTAGGCCAGTGTCACTAAAGGTTATTGGACACTCAAACATCACCTGTTAGCGTTGTGCGAACTAGCCATGAATGTCTGGTCTGTGTAGTACAGCAAACAGCAACCAGCTTTAGCTCAGCCTGACTTTATGCAAATTAGCCTGTTATGATCCAGGAGTATGTTTGTGTGTGTGTGTAAAGTGTGAACAGCATGAAATTCTTCTCTGTATTTAACCCTTTCACCAAGGGAAGCAGTGGGCAGCCAGGAACACAGAGGCCGGGGAGCAGTGGGCAGGGACGGTGCCTTGCTCAGGGATACATCAGTTCAGAGATGTGAACCCACGGCCCTCTGTGAGCATATATATATATATGACAGGTGTAAGATGATTTAGGCATTTGGTGGTGTATATGCTTCCATTACCTGTTAGCTGTATTAGCCTCGTAGGTCCAGCGCTAAAACCTAAATAAGTTAAACGTGCCTCAAATTATCGAACATACCAGTGTTTGCGGGAGAACTGTGTAAATTTACATTTTTATCTTTTTTTGCCAGATTATAGTGTTAATCCTGTGGTCGGCAGGTAGAGTTTTTATCGTGCCTTAGCCCTCAGATTCTTCAGCCAGCATCCAAACAGGAGGAGGATGTACCACACAGAGTTCTATAAAATAGAACTTTTTTTTAGACCTTTTTTATTTTTTTATTTTTTGTAGAGGGTTAACTTAAAAAAAAAAAAACATTTTCAGTTGAATTTTTTGCTGCATGTTCAGACTGCAAGAATACTGTATATTACTCCTTTAATTACAGACGAAGACTGAGTGTGTCTCTGCGTATGAATGTACTCACAAATCCACAGACGAGGCCTTATCTGAAGATTTGATCGTTTTTTGGACACCTTTTCTCTGTGTCAAATTTAATATTCATTTGTACAGTCTATTTTAATGTTTGTGTTTGGAACTGTCCCCATAATCCAGTGATGAACGGAGGATTGAGAGCATCTTTGGTGTGAAAGGTTTTGTTTTATTTGAATAAATAAAACAGCAGTTTCATTTGTTATCGACCCCCAGTGAAGCTCCACATGTTTGAGTGTTTTATGGATGTTAATGACAGTAAAATAGTGGAGAATCTGAACTGAATCACTTTTTCCCTCCACCATGAATGGGTTCAGTTTTAGGACCAAAAACTCCTCAAAACTCTGGTAGAGCACCGTCTCAGGCGTCAGGGGGCACAACCGTAACCCTTTCATGTGATAGCTTTCTGTGAGAGGAGTTTTTAAGGGCAGACGCCTGGTTCTATTCACCTCCACTGTTTATAGTTTTCTCTGTTTGTAGATATTGTCACATTATGGACCAGTTTCTCAGACGTGGATTAAGACTAAATTTCGACTTAGGTTTTATGTGGGTCTGTGAGATTGATCTTACAGACTAACCCTAAACCTTGACTTTGACTTTGTTGTGATGCAGTTTATTTTGAGACTAAACTTAATCCATGCTGGAGCAGCTGAACCATCGTCATGGTTTTAATGCAATGTTTCACTCCATAAAAGGTATCTTGCCAGGAAGCCTCTGTAACTTATGTGTAATTTAGGTCAGAGTGAAAACTGTAGATTTTTTAAAAGTTGTGCTTTATTTATTTATATTATATTTTAATGTTTATTTGCTCCACTGGAAGTTCACTGTTGGCTCTAGTTGCCATGATCCCGCTACTCTGGTGTGTAATTAAGGATTAGCTCCGTTAGCAACTTAACAACCTCACAGTCCAACAACTGTCCCATATCCGGTGAACCTTTCAGGTCTGATTAAAATGATGATTTATCAGCAGTGATGTGTTCTGGAGTCAAGAGTGTGGACAATATATGCTACCAGTCAAACATTTGGCAGGAGTTTAGTCCTGACTTTGGTTGGATTACACGAAGACCTCGATTCATCAGAACACCCAGTAACTTAACTGGAACTGTGATTAGTCACCCTGTCAGAAACACTGCGACTGGTTAGAGGATCTGAAAGGATGTTGCAAATAAAAGGACAGCCATGTCCAAAGACTTCTTTTATATTGGCACGAGCAGCAGTTTTTCGTCATCGGGCGACACTTCAAAATTACTAAATGGTTTACAACGCTGTCAGTCTTCTTAGTTTCTGGCCTTGTGGACTTCAGGAGGAACGTTATTAGTGTGAACGTCTGTGCCAAAATTAAAGTCTATTGAATCTATTTTAAAATGATAATATTGTTATAAAACAACATTGTGTGTGTATATATATATATATATACACACACTCTGCTGCTGTGATTGCTGAAAAATATGACTGTTGAATGAGGCTTTTACAGCATTTATTCATGTGGTGGCACTGAAACAATTAGAAATAGCATATATGACATTTATATATATATATATATATATATATATTATATCTCCCAAAATATTCTCCATGTGTCATTAAATATTGTTTCAAATTTGTTTTTCTTCACTGTAATTGGATGGAGATCAGACCCAATGGTGATGCAAAATAAAAAAAAAGTAAAGAATATTAAAGAAAAGAAAACTTAAGGTTTGAGGGTTTTTTGGTGGTTGTTCTTTTTTGTCCCTGCATAAGTCATGTATAAGCAAATTATGATGTCGTCCAATGACACACGGAATTCCCTACTCTTTCTAAAAGGTAATTTTTTTTATTTGGTTTGCTGTTCTGGAGTCACTCCCACTCAATTTGTTTCCCCTTTCTGATCACATGTTTATTTCTTTTAATGGAAATGTAACAGCCTCCAAAACTTCATGGCATTTAGGAAAATTAGTGATATTAACACTGTCATTTTCTCATCTGCCATATATGAACTTCCATTCATTCACCGTTTTTTAACCCCTGATTAACTTGTTTTTTACTAAACTGTTAAGAAACTGTAGGAGCGTTCCGTGGTGGACAGGGGTCAGCATGGACGTTCTGACCGGTCTGCTGCTATGCAGCCCCTGTACAGTGTCTTCCAACCCCTTTCCATCAAAACAGCAACCTCGCCAGTTTGTTCTACAGCAGGGGGGCATTCCAAGAAACAGGATTAAGCGAAAGTAAGTCACCCTTTCCCTTAATCCTGTTTTATGGAATAACCCCCAGCTCTTCTGTGGAATCTGACCTGACGGGCTGGTCTTCACTCCCCACAAACATCAGGTGCTCTGTTACCAGTTCTCAGATTCTCCTTCCATGAAGCACTTTTGGGAGTTTCTGACCACTGAACATCCCCATAAGTCCTGCTGTGTTACAGATACCACAGGTTGGATCTTCTCAAAGTGTCTCAGATTCTTTTGGCCATTTTTCTGCTCCCATCGAGTTAAAAAAGCGACTTTTCACTCACTATGTAATATAATACTGCACTCCCCACCCACCCCAACAATGGGAAAACAAGTTTTTATTTTGAAACACAGTGGGGTCTTGAAGTCTGACCACAAGGTGGCGGTGATACACAACCAGAAATGTCCAAAACAGCTCTTATTACTGTTTGTCTATCCTTACTTTTACATACTAGGACTGTATGTAAGACTTAAGGCTATGGTTAGCAAACACTACCATCTCCTAATTAAAATGCTTATTAATACATAATACCTGTACACATTTTTAATAAAACAGTTTGTGGAATATAAACACTTTGAGAACAAATGTTCCACGTACATTTACATATTTTGCTTTCAAAGATCCTGACCATGTATTTTAATGTCATGAGGAACAGTTACTTATGCATCAGTGGTGTAAAGTATTTGAGTAAATGGACTTCGTTACTGTACTTAAGTATTTTTCGGCTACTTTTTTGGCTATTTTTTGGCTACTATCAAAAATATAAGCAACTTTTACTCTCTACTCAACAACATTTTTGATTGAATATATGTACTCTTTACTCCACTACATCTGAACGAACACTTACCGTTACTCATTACATCGTGATTGTGCGGGACAAGTCGGCATCTTTATCTGCCATGGCTCATTTCTAGGGCGGAAGAGGCGATGTCGCCATCTGCAGGGTGCTGAAGGTACTGGATGCTATTTACCCATATGTGCTATTTTGAAATATTGAGGTGTTCTATTTCATTTCTATATTAGGAAATAAAACCTCATAAATAAATAGTTTCTTGTTTTTCACATTTCTTGGCCTTCTTTGAGCCTATATTCAGTACGAGTAAAATACTTTTAAGTTATTTTAAAATCGGATACTTTAAACAAGTCTTATTGGAATTGGTGACTTGTAACTTATAAGGGAGTCATGTTTACAGTAAGGTATCTGTACTTTTACTCAAGTATGGTTTTCAGGTACTCTTTACACCTCTGTTATGCATGAATCATTCCAGCTGAACAAAACACATCTAAACGATGGCCTGAATCAGTGAAGAAACAGGGGCAGATGATTCCAGATGATCAGGCGGTTATCAGTAAACTGGTGGTGCTGAATGCTGAATGGCTACTACTTTATCTAAGAAAATGTATCTTTAGGCACTTTGCAGCCTGTGACAGTAAAACATATTTCCAATTTAAAGATAAGACAGTATGACAGACAGAAGTGTATATCTGAGTGTTGCATAGTAATATAGTAGTATACCCATGTAAATGTGTGTGTGTGTGTGTGTATACACACGGTATATATACATGGGTCTACTATTGATCTCTATTACATGGAGTAACAGACTACTACATATAGTATTTGTGCTACTTATAATTCACTTAACTTTAAATCTATAGTATTAACAACCCAGGGTTAATGTATTTAGCATAGAGTATTTTATTTCAGAGAGATTTTAGCGATTAGCGAGTTTTAATAAGATTTTATCTAGACTTTATTTTTTAATTGTTATTGTCTCTGTGTCTCTGTGTCTGTGCAATCGTAACATATTCAATTTAATTTATTTTTATTTCAATTCAATTTTATTTCTATAGCGCTTTTAACAATGGTCATTGTCACAAAGCAGCTTTACAAAATGAAATAAATGTGAAATAAATGTGTGTGTG
>JBBPDB010000017.1:69453-80335 GCA_037974465.1 Brachypetersius altus
TGCAGAGGAAGAATTTCGTGCTGTTCACACTGTGTGCAGTGGTGTGTTCACGTATGACAAATGGTCACTTTCACTTTCCTCTTAATTTCTTCCTCGACATGTGGATCGCAGTTTAGACAGGGGTGGGGTTGTTTTTGAGTTGGAACACTACTTAAACCTGTTCTCGCTGTTGTTATCGTAGTTGCCCATGAAAGTTTATTTTTAATGTTTAATCTACAGATATACTGTAGCACTTACTAATATGTAGCACTTGTTCATCTAGAGATCTAGTATAATGAGCATTATTTATCCACATACATGTTTTTTCAGCACTTCTTCATCTATCATTATAGCACTTATTCATCTATGGAACTATTGTAATAGCACGTATTAATCTACATATGTATGATTACAGCTCTTTTTAATCTACACGTTTATTGTTCTTGCACTTTCATTATTATTATAGTTTTTTCTTTGATGGAGACTTTACTGTGTGGGTGTGTGTGTTCGTGTGTACGTACGTGCGTGCAGGTTGTCCTGGACATCACGTTCTATGAGGAGAACAGACTTGTTGATCAGGAGTTTCCAGAGGACACATCCCCCTTTAAAATCCAGCAGTTGCTGCAGGACCTGACGGAACCCGAGGTTTTAGCAGGGCGGCTGGCACCTGGCCAGGAGGTAAACTTCATTTCTGCAGTTTATTTGTAGTGCTGCAGTGATTGGTGTGGTAAAAAGGCCCCTGTAGTAATCTATATGTTCTATATGGCTCTATAATAGCTTAATGCTCTCTAATACTCTAATGCTCTGTGGTGCTCATAGGGCTGTATAATGCTCACATGATCCACACAATGACTGTAATACAGTGTAGTACAGTCGTCCAGTAATTTATGATGATGGTTTGTGTTTTATCACTTCAGAAATCTTAAGACAAATATAATCAGTATAATTCTGTAAAGTAATGAAAGAAAGAATACCAGGCGAGCTGTGTAGCTTCACACATTCCACACACAGCAGTTTAGTCCCAATGACATGTTTGTTTATGTGTCGGATCTAGGTGCAGTGTGTGCTGGGTTTGGAGCTCTTGGAGTGCCTGTACTGGAGGAGGGGGGCTCTGCTTTACATGTACTGTCACACCCTGCATCAAAGGAAACAGTGGATCAAACAGAATAAAGCCACCTTCTTGAAGGTATAAACATTTTATCACTCTGTACAAGTGTGTTTCAGTGCCTGACTGATCTGTGTGTGTGTGCAGTGTGTTCAGGAGGGTGTGCGGTACCTGATGAAGATGCTGCAGGTGCGGAGCTCCGTGAAACTGAACGACGGGGTCGTTTTCCACGACTCCACCACCGCCAACTTCCTGTCAGAAGGTAAATCCTTGTTACAAAATGGAGCAAAATATAAACGGTATACATGAAGTGTAGAAGATCAATACTGGGTTTCATAGCACATTCACAGCCCCGGTTCCGAGCCCCTTGCCATATACATTTTGGTGTTTTTCTTCTGTGAGACCCACTTCAGCCCTGGAAAGGTTTATTGATCAGTTGGACCGGGTGTGTTAGGAGCAAATAAAACACTAAAATGTAAAGGAAAGGATTCGAAGCCTAGATTAGACCTGAAAAGAATCTGAAAGGGCCTTAAAAGGGTCATTAAAGGACAGGAAGGGGGGTTTAAATTTATGAATGGGCTCTGATCATCTGGCCAGACTTACTTGCCGCAGTTCATTTGCAATCGACTTTTTTAGAATATTGTTATTTACCATATCCTAAATTAATGGAAGAATGTTTGGTTTGGTTCTTCATTATATTACTCACAGTGAATTTTTTTTCTGTGACAGGTGTGTTTTCTGACACCCACTTGCTGACGATGATGTACATAGGAGAGATGTGTTTCTGGGCGGTGAAGTACGAGGATGGGGCGGAGGGGGCGGAGCCGAAGGAGGACAGACTTCAGTTCCGTGACATCGGAGCTCAGATCCTGAACAAATACGTGCTGGCGTGCGAGGGGCCGCTGCAGGGGCAGGGCTGGAACACAGAGAACGCTAAAGAGATCCTTAGCATCCTGCAGTAAACACACAGACACCCCCCACCCCCTCACACACACCCAGACATCGCTCATAGTTCCAGTTCTAGGAGCAAAACGGGGTTTAAAAGAAATCAAATTATTTCAAAGCACTTATCTTCCACAGTCCAGCCCGTTATCTGGGCACACATGTTCCGAGAACGTAGATTTACAACTATCCAATGTAAAATATAAAAAAAAAGAAATAACTATTTGTTTAAAAACAATATTCCATTTTTTATTTATTTTAGTTGTATTTATTTATTTTTAATTGCGTCTGTATGTGTTAGGGCTGTACAGACGCATTCTCAAGTGTTGGCCGGTTTTCGAGAGCAGACTGTTTTCTCTTTGATGCCATGTTTGTATAGCGCCCCCGTCTGCTCACGCACCGAACGAAACGTCCGCATCCCTCCGGCGAGCTCCAGTGTTCAGAAATGAACTTTGATATTTTGATAGTACACTTTTTAAAAAAAAAAACAAACAAAAAATGCTGAACGATTTGCTTGTATTGTTTACCAGTTGGGAGTTATGTTTTGTTTATGTCTTCATTGAAAATAAATTTGGTTTAAATAAGACTGAAGTGTTGATGATAAGCTTGTGTGGCTAATGCTGTTCCATTCTTGCAGAAAAACACCATCACTGTAACAGTTCAGCCCATATTTGAGGAAGAGAAGCACATATACACTCAGTTGTTTATTTTTTACTAAATAATATTTACTCCGTATACCATACTGTACAATATCAGCCTGGAGGGTAATCAGGGTCACAAAACACTGGGGGTTTGGTCAAGGGTCAGTCTGATGTGTTGCTAAATGTCTGTTGGGGTGTAGAGATGTTTATGGGGGAGGAGACAGTGTGTTTACCCATCAGTACACATGAACAGATCCAGGTAAATTGCCAAATGTCATGACCCCACCCCCCAATCAGTGAGCACATGATAAAGTCATGTGACTGATGAATATAAGGGAATGATGATAATAAATAAGTGGGAGTTCATATCAGGAGTTCACATCATCAAGGCCAGAATTGAATAAATAAAAGTTTGGAAGTTTACAAAATTTAATGCTAGAAACATAATTATACTTAACTAAGTGTAATTGGTTTTGTTTTATTTTGAATTTGCAGTCTGAGAGCTGTTGAACACTCACTGCACTGAAATCTACTAAAAATATAAAAATTGATCTGATGTGCACAGCCACTGGATCTACAAAGCTTTTATGTTCTGCAAAACGAGGTATAATAGGTCTATAAGCTATACATGTTCATGAAGTTCTTTGCACAAAATCACTCGCACATAAAGAGATCTCAGCTTTATTCTTGACAGCTTCAGGGCCTTTCAAAATGAGCCGTTTGGATTGCTGCCTTATTGTGACGCCACACTAAGGAAATTTGCATAGAACCACCCTCATCTGTCAAGGCCCCGCCCACCAGATTAGTTCAAGGTCCGGCATTTTTGTCTGCTGGTTTTACGTGCACGCATAAGAAGCAGAACACTATGGCTACAGGCAAAGGCAAGTCACACATAAAGTGTTCATCTTGCTCTGGGTCGACTGCACCTGTTTTCTGCCCTTTAAATGTGTTGTGTGTCCCAATACTTTTGCTCATCTATCTCTCACTCTTTTTTCTCCCTCGCTTCCTTTCTTCAGCCTGGTTACAATACAGGCCAGAACCACTGTCAGAGACTGAATGAATGGAAGGAAAGAAAGAAATAAAGAAAGAAACACTTTCACTGGTGTTAAGGCCATGGATTCGAATGTGTAATAGCCAGAATTTAAACCCGCATCTTAAGCATGGGATGGGCGGGGCTTATTTGCATAAAACTACAACTTATTTGCATAAAAGGGACTAATCCCTTAAACGTCTCGTTTTGAAAGGGACTGAAACTGTCAATATTAAAGCTAGTGAGATCTCTTTATGAGAGAGTGATTTTGTGAAAAGAACTTCATGAACATGTTTTGTGTAGCCCACAGACCTACTATAACTAAAAAGTGAGATTTGAATAATATGTCCCCTTTAATGTTTGCAAGAGAGCATAATTCTCCACAAAAAGCTTTACCAAATATTTGTACAGTATTTTTTGCCAAATAGTATTTCATTAAAATAAATATAAACTGCACATCAGTTCAGTTAAAGATTATGCAAAGCATAACAAACAACAAACCTTCATCACCACAAGTGTTTATTTATTTTTTAAATCTATATATATTTTTGTAGATAAAAGAACACATGTATACATCTTGCAATTTTCTTTAAAAGATAATATTAGATTATAAAGCACGAAATAAAATAAGTTTACCAAACCAGTCATTTTGTCTGCATCCACAGAAACAGCATAATTTTCACCAAAAGCCTTATCAAATATATTTTATTTTAATAAAATACAAACACCATATCAACTCAGTCAACTAGTGAATCTATAAACCTAATAATCAAAATAATTAAAAACAAAAATACAGCCTTGCTGAAGGCGAAGGGGGAAAAAACTACATTACCCATAATGTCCCGCGGCCAGTGACACTCCCCCTCCGTGTGAACACGTGTAAGTTTTGACAGTTCCGGGAAAAAAGTGGAATCTCCTCTGGGCTGAAGTCGATTCTTTAAGTCTCGTAATTAATTTAGTCGTGGATTATTAAAAATGATTTAATTTTTAGTGAGTAAAGTGTTGTTCCGTCATGCAGAGCGTCCTATTGCGCAGCCTCAGGAGCGTCAGAGAGAAGCTGCTCTCAGACAGAAGAACCCAAGAGAACCTAGGAGAACCCAGGAGATCCGAAGAGGAAGGGGATGGAGGCACCAGTACGGCCTTTCTCGACCATCTACCGGTAAACGCCCCCGTCAAGTAAAATCATCATAAATCTTCAGGATTCAAAGTTTTATTTTCGTGTAGAAAGTACAGTTCTTATTGGAATGCTTCTCCACAGACTACAGACAATTCACAATAGAAAACTCGGCAATTTACAGATAGTCAGTATGTCTAGTATATCTTTTGAATTTGTTTTGACAAAATGCCTATTCAGTCTGTTTATGAATATTTTTACTTGTTTAAAGTATTTTTGCAGTAAAATGATCTGATTAGAAACTTCTTAAACACTTGACTGTACCCACCCGAAGATCATTTTATCCCACTGTGCATCCATCCATCAATTCTCCGAGCCATTTATCCCAGGCAAGAGTGTGTGTGTGTGTGTGTGTGTGTGTGTGTGTGTGTGTGTGTGTGTGTGTGTGTCTGTCTCTCACTCTTTTCTGATTGTCTCTCTTATCTGAGAGCAGAAAGGGCAGACAGGGGGCGGGGCCTGTATTACAGACACACGCGCACTGTATTTTTCTGATATTTTTTTTTTAATAGATGGTATTTTTTGTGGTTATGTTGTTAGAATGTGAAAGTGTTCTATTAGAGAACCTTTATCTGAGGAACCGATCTGTAGAACATTAGGAGATCAGTTTATGAACGTATTGCATCAAGCCTGATTGTATCGCTGCACCCCTGGAACTGTGTAAAACTCTAAAGGGTGTGTGTGCTTGTCTTTAACTCCCAGGTGGACATGCAGGTCCTCATCATGACCTTCCTCTCTCCTGAAGACCTCTGCAGGCTGGGCGGCTGTAGCAGATACTGGAGGTCGATTGTCCAGGAGCCGCTGCTGTGGAGGTACTTCTTCATGAGGGACGTGAGCAGCTGGAGCTCTGTGGACCATTTATCAATGCCTCAGGAGGAGTTTATGAGAGTGACGGCGATGGACGGACTGGAGCTGCAGAAACACGATTTTATGGCGGAGTGAGTGTCTTGTAGGGCGGAGACAGGAAGCAATTTGGGAAAATTGATAAATCATGACAAAGTCATCAATAATGATCTTTTTTGTTCATTAACTGAGACCAGCATTTTAGAGCTAAATGATCAAGAAAAATCTAATTTTCTAATTTTGTAAAAAATATGAACATAAATTCAGCGACATTTCCATAAAACGGTATAAATATAGAAAATATAGAAATCTTAGAGGCAGGAGGTTTTAAAGTAGCCAATCCGAGAACATTGGGGAGAGTGCAGGTACAAGTTGTACCATAACTACTCCGTGCCCTGCATTTTTATTACTGTAAATTAAATTAAAATAGACGAATATGGGTTTACATTTACATTTTCTCTAAGGGTAATGCATTAAACCGAGTTCAGAATGAAATTAAAGTGTTCTGGGAGCATATTTGAGGGCATATGTAGAGTTTACACTATAAAAATGGGCATTTTTAGGCAGTTTTTCACTGTATGCGGGTGCTCTTGGAAGGAGGTTACAGCATATCGTAAAAGATGCCTGGAGTTTCGGATAGTGTATCAGATAAAGAAAATATTTTGTTAATCAAATTTAATACCGTTGTCAATAGGTCGATAAGTGGTTTAAGCCTTGACTTGGATAATTTTTAAGAGAAGACCCTCAGAAATGGGGCGAAGTGAACACAGTTTATATTATTGTGATAAATCTAAGCATATTTATCACAATAATCTAAGCAAAAGGTGTTTCATTTCTGCACCTTTTGAGGTGGAACAGAATTCTTGAATAGGAGGCGAGTGTGTGATTAATACGTTAATTGGAGGAGATTTTTCCGTAGGGTGTTTGGGTGGGTGTGTTTGGTGGGGTATGGGTGGGGTTTGGTAGAAGGTGTGGGTGTTGAACTGTCACTTTAAAGACGTGTCCCCTGCAGATACCTGCGCTGTTCTCCGGCATGTCGGAGTCAATACCAGCGGTCCCGTCCGGCTCTGGAAGCGGTGACGGTGTTTCTGCAGAACCTGGTGTCAGGGGCGGAGCCACGATTCGCCATGTTTGGACCAGGTTTGGAGCAGCTGGATGTCTCTCTGATGACCAACATGATGCACTCACCACACATCCTACCCATCGCTGGGATTCCCAGTCGCCCCATTGGAGGTACCCAGCCACCCCATTGGAGTGCACTGAGTACTGAGTACTATAACGTACTGTATTGTAATTGCTGGTGTTTGAGTACAGTGTGTGTGATGAGTATGGGTATGTTGAGTGTGTGCGTATGAGATGAGTGTGTTATCTGTGTGTGTAAACTGGTGTGTGTGTGTGTTTTAGGTATCGGATCTGGGATCAGTTTTATGTTCAACGGGCAACATAAGTTCAACATCATCACTTTATACTCAACCAACAGGTTAGAGACTCAAACTCTTACAGTCCTTTGTAACAAAATAATGAAACTGAATCAATAAAAACATCTTTGTGTGCTGATATACTATATATAGATCAGTACTGGGCAGAAGAGTCCTGAGCCCCCCTCGTTTCTTCATGTTTTGCTTCCATTTTGCTTTCAAAGACTCTGACCAGTTCCAGAGGAATGATTTTTGTTGTTTGTGTGTGTGTGTGTGTGTATGTGTGTGTGTTCTTGTGTGTGTGTGTAGTTCAGAGAGAGAAAGAGCTCGGTTAGAGCAGCAGACTGTTCGCAGTAAGCTGTTTGTCCAGGGGGAGTCGCCAGAGGGGCCAGTGTACGCTGTGGCTTCGCAGGTGCAGGAGGTTTTTCAGACCGTCAACGGTCTCATTTTCGTCTCGAACGCTGAGACAGACCGGGGTAAGACACCGCAGAACCACCCTGTATGACAGATCCATGTCGGTTCTTTTTGTCCTGCTCGGTTCTGATTCGTCCAAGTAGAAAGCAGGAATGTGGAAGTGCTACATCTCTCCCTACTGGACCACAGCAGGAACAGCTTCACCAGCTTTTTAGTTCCCTAAATACCCTCTCAGTGGAACATTCTTTAGATAGGTACTTTTGGAAAGATGCATAAATGTGAGGAGCCATTTTCAAATGCCCATGATGTAACGATTCTGGGAAGAACCCTGAAACTGATATGTAACGTGAAGATTCTTTTAACATTTAAAAGGTTCCTAACTCTCACACACCTCATAAACAAGGGGAACCTCTTTGCGATCTTTCAGAGAACCCTTCACAGCACCTGACAGCAAGTAAATGAGATCTCTCACTAAATTATTGGTTTCTAAATTATAAGTTTCCCTGCATGCTTGTGTGTGCGTGTGTGTGTGTGTGTGTGCTTGTTTGTGTGTGTTGTCAGGTCGTATGGATGAATGTGCTCAGGTGAGGGCCGTTCTCCAGCCTGTTTGGGGTGTGGCATGCCGCCCCCTGCTGGTTCTCTCCTGTGTTTCCAGAGACGGAATCCAGCGGACGCCCAGCGTTTCTGTAGCACATCAACTACAGCTCCCCCTATTGGCCAACCCCTGGAGGGTAAGGTCACTGATACACCAACATAAAACAGTAATCCCCGCTTTTCGCAGGGGTTACATTCCAAGAGCACCCACGTATAGTGAAAAACCGTGCTGTTGTGTTTTGGTAAAGAAAATGCCTAAAAATGCCTTTATAGTGTAAACCCTAAATATGCCCCCAAATATGCTTTAATTTCATTTTAAACTCAGTTTAATTTTATTATTCTGAAAGAAATGTAAAGGTAAATAAATAATCAGAATCAGAAAACTTTATTGCTTAAAAACACGTTAGCATTAGCGGTTAGCATTGGTAAAATGCAAAGACTCAAAAGAAACATTGAAATAACTCTCTCTACCCACATGTTTAGACTGGGCACAGATTACTAATACTTAATAAACTGAGATTACTGTTGAAATTGGAGGGCGGGTTTAAAACACTAAAATATGAGGACACGACACGGAGCAGTCATGCTACATGCTGCAGCAGGTTTCTTCTTCTTCTTTTTATGTCGGTTGACAACTTTTCAGTGTATTACTACCACCGCTGGACTGGTGGCAGTAATACAGTTCGGTTCTCAGGAAAATCTGTGTTAGACTGAATCTGCGAATGCTGATCCATGTAAAACTGAGGAGTTACTATACACGCAATTATAGTACACACAGATATAATACACATCAACTATAGCTCCTCCTACTAATACACACCTTTACACCAACATAGTAAACACAAATATACACAAACAGATGACGCGCTAACATAATACTCACTAATATAAAACACACAAATATAATACACATAAACTATAGCTCCCCTACTAGGCTAAAAAGGATCATTTGGCTGATGCCCTTATCCTTAGTTACAGGGACAGCCCCCTGGAGCAACTGAGAGGCTTAAGTGTCTTGCTCAGTGACACAATGGTAGAAAGTGGGGGTTTTGAACCTTAAATTTGTGGTCACCTAGTTCACAGGCAAGTTTTTTTCACACTAGGCTACTATACCACCTACCCCGAACCCATACACTAAAGAGCTCTTAAATACACACAAACTTTTTACACCCAAATGTAATATTCCCAAATGTACACAAAAACATCTGTCTAATGCATTTTTCATCTAAGTCTGTGTGTGTGTGTGTGTGTGTGTGTAGGTCCAGGACACTGTGTCGGAGTCTTTATCTGGGCTGCTTGAGGGTATCAGCTGGTTACTGAAACAATCAGGACTGAGGCTGTAGCTCCTGTTCAGTATCATCAGTATTTTTATTATTGTTGTGATTATTGATTTTGATAGATAACACTATTGTTCACTTACAGATGATACTTTAATTTTGAAATTATTATGAGATGCCCGGTAATACTAATATATGAGAGACTGTTTACGTGAACTTGCTATATTTCAGTAATGCCTTTTTTATAGATTTTTTTTAAAAAAATAGTGAGTTTTAATACATTCATATATACGATGAGGGTGAAATGTTATAAATGTGTCAAATGTTATAAATGGAGGAAAATAAATAAATTAATGAAGGAATTTTGTATCTGTGGAAATTGTTTATACCCTGAATATAAACGTTATTGTGGTATTTTATCATTTTTTAAAAATATATAATATTAAATAGTATTATGGGTTCTCTTTTGCGTGCTGACTGTTTTGTGGTTGAATTATATTTATTTGACACAAACACGCTAAGGACCTGTACATCGTCTTAGCTAAATGAGGATGCAGCTGCTGTTGTACTCCTACAGGGGGCAGCAGGGTCTCGTCTTTCTTTCAGACCCTCTGGTGGGGTGCAGCTCTCAGTCACGGCAGAAATGTTAATCTTTTGGCTAAAACTAGGAAAACTAAAAGCTCCCTATAGACAAGCAAGAGGCAAAAGGAGAGTTCAGGAGTAAATATATGCAGGAAAAGTAAAAAAAAAAAAAGAAGAAGCCTTTTAACTGAGTACTTTACCTCCACACCAACATGGACTAGATAATGCTAGAGTCCGAGATCTGGACAAATTAATCTGCAAATCAGGTTCCTCAGTATTGTTCCAGTCAGACTTATTTTTCCAACACAGTCTGCCAAGTTAAGTGTATGACTGGATGTGTGGACTGGGTGAAGTGCATCAGTGCCTTTTTTATGTTTAGCAATAAAATAAATGACTTTTTAAATGACTAATATTCATATTTAAATGCTCAGCAGTGATCGAGTACTCAATACCAGATAATTCAGAGTTTATGGAGGAGATTCATTTGTCAGGCAGAAAAAGGAGGCGTCTGCCTGACATCCTCTACTGCTAAATAAATATTGATGTTCTTCAGAAACAGCAGGGGTCCCAGTATTGATCTGTGAAGTACCCCATGTGCTTGATTCTTCAGAGTGGAACATTAAGGTCTGAATCAAAGCAGTGGGCCACTGTGTGCATCACACAGTATAACCGTCCTCTCTCTCTGGGTGGGTAGGGTGGTTCTCCCTCTCCCCATCACTCAGTGTAGCTGTCCTCTCTGGGTGGGTAGGGTGGTCCTCCCTCTCCCCATCACTCAGTGTAGCTGTCCTCTCTGGGTGGGTAGGGTGGTCCTCCCTCTCCCCATCACTCAGTGTAGCTGTCCTCTCTGGGTGGGTAGGGTGGTCCTCCCTCTCCCCATCACTCAGTG
>JBBPDB010000017.1:82562-102769 GCA_037974465.1 Brachypetersius altus
AGCCTCGTGAACTAAGACAAGCAAAAGCGCTCTGGATGAGTCATTTGAGACAAAAAATAAATAGCCCAATATTCGACTCAAAAAAATGACGTCGACGAATTTTCATATTCGATTACGTCGAATACTCGAATAATCGCTGCAGCACTACAGTATGTGTATATATATATATATATACATATATACTATATCAGCTACACATTTATTGTAACACTATAATAATCTAATTTTTAGTAAATTATTTTAAATGAAAGTACATTGAGATATTACTATTTTATTGAACAAGCAGTCAATGTTCCTGACATTTATGGGTCACGATTAATCCATTGTTTTGTTGCTAAATCACTTAAACAATAGACTATTAAAATATTTTTATTGCTACTGTTAATCGATGTAGCAGTTGTTAAAACCGAATATTGGGAGAAGTTCCTCTTTAAATCTACAAGGTCTTATATTACCTGTTCAGAGAGGACTTACGTAAACATAGAGAGTCATACGTAAACATATGTGTTAATGAATAGATGTTCTAATCTAATAAACTTTTATTTGTATCATTTTATTTGATTTGGTTCTCATTGGTTTAGAATGAGTTGAGATGACACTGTCTTGAATGTGTTCTATATAATGAAGTATTTATATTATTATTAAATGTTTGTATAATTATTATTACTGATATTTAATAAACCCCAGCTCTTCGCAGGTTTTTTTTTTTTTTATTGTGAAAAAACTTGGTATTTTGGTAAAAAAACCAGCCTAAAAATGCCTATTTTCATAGTAGAAACTCTAAATAAAACTGCATTAGACTGAATCCGCTACTGCTGTCACCTCCTTTTTCTGTTCTCTCTCTCTATTCTCTTTCTCCCCCTTTCTATCTCTCTCTATCTCTAACTCTCTCTCTCTATTATCTTTTTCTCTTACACCCCCCATTTATCTGACTCTCTATTCTCTCTTCTTTGTTCTGTCTCTCTCTTTCTCCCTTTCACTCCCTCCCCTCCTTTCTGTCTCTATTCCCCTCTCTCTTCATTCTCTCTCTCTCTCTCTCTCTCTCTCTCTCTCTGTTTCTCTCTCTCTCGTCATTCTCTCTCTCTCGTCATTCTCTCTCTCTCGTCATTCTCTCTCTCTCTCTCTCCCTCTATCTATCTCTCTCTCTCTCTCTCTCTCTCTCTCTCTCTCTCTTCCTCTCCCTCTCAGGGTGAAGGTGGATCCCATCATTTACGAGCTGAATTTGAGGAATTAAAGAGCTGGCGCTAAAAAAAGGCCGGATTAGTGTGTGTGTGTGTGCGTGAAGTGTCTGCTGTGTTAATCCACACACGCACACACACCACAAACTCATGCTTGCAGGATGGGAATGAGGAGGCTCAGAAGCAGTGGTGGAGCAGATGAAAGGGTGTGTGAGCTGAAGGACTGGAGCTGATGATGATGGAGGTGATGAAGATCTAACCCCCCCCCTTCCGCCTTGCGGCTCTGAGGGTCATTTTTGGCACTGAGACATCGATCAGACACGCACACACTGAGTTCTCCGTGGTGGTGAGATGCTCCTGTGCTGAGATGCTGTGCCTTGCAGCAGCTCTGGCGCTCCTCAGCACGTAGAGGTGAGATAATAAAGCACTGTAAACACTTCAATAACTGTTAACCCCCTTTAGACCCTTAGTGTGTAAATAGAGAAGTTCAGAGTGGGTTCATTGTAGAGACTCTAATTTCTTTACAGTGGATGTAAATGGAACCAGACGTCTCCAACACAGTCATTTTATTCACTATCGCCCCCCAGTGAAGAGTGTTTATATGGATGTTGATGGTGGTTAAATAGTGGAGAATCTGAACTAAATCACTTTTCTTCTGGGACTGTTTTGCCTCACGATGCCCAGCTGGTATCCCTCCACCATAAATGGGGTTAGTCTGGTTTCATTCACCTCCACTGTGAACAGTTTTGAGTCACACCAAACCTGCCCTCAACTTCTCTTTATTAATTTAATCATTTCCATTTGCGTAGTGACCAGGACATCAAACACGCTGCTGCTTGATTTGTTCCTCCAGTTTCTTTGTTAGTTTTTACCTGTTTGTTTCTGATTTCTGTTCCTCCAGGTGTTTATGCTGAATTCTGTCTTTTCTGTGTCCAGGTGGCACTTCCGTTCCCGATCTCCTGTCATGCCGTAAGCCCCCTTGTGGCCGCTAGGCAGCATGACGGCCGTCTATCCGGCCGGTGGAGGTGTTGGTCCTGTTGGCCGTGGCCGCTGGACCCGGCAGGACAGCTCGGACATCTGCACGGATGACGAGGGTCCACCCACCCGCAGGCTCACACTGCTTGAGAAACTCAACCTGGACATGTGTCAAGATGACAAGGTGGTCCGGGAGCTGGCAGTAGGGCGAAGGATTGGGTTCTATAAAGTCCGGGGAGAGATCGGCTGTGGGAATTTCTCTCACGTTAAACTGGCCATCCATGCATTGACCAAAGGTATGGACAAGCCACCAGTCCTCCACCTGGGGGCATCCCACAGCACACATGTCCTCCCTCATCATTTACGGCATTTATTAGACGCTTTTATCCAAAGCGACTTCCATTCCCTAACTACAGGGGGCAGTCTCCCTGGAGCAACTTGGGGTTAAGGGTCTTGCTACAGGGACTCAGTAGTGGTATGCTGAAAGTAGGATTCGAACCCATGACCCCATGGTCCAGAGGCAAGTATCCTACCCACTAAACCCCATAATTTGACACAGATGGGACTCGAACCCACAATCCTCAACTCCGATGGCTGATGCCTTATCCATTAGGCCACTGGGCCTATGCTTACCATCACTCAGGATATATGCTCATCACTCAGGACAACTATCCTCTCTCTCTGGGTGGGTAGGGTGGTCCTCCCTCTGACCATGGGGTCAGGGGGGTTCCAGGCCGTATTTGTGGATCAGGTCCAGCTAGTCTCTCTCTCCATTCAGGTAGGAGAACCTGGTCTGCATGAGTGGTTTGACTGTCCTGTAATGAAAAGGCGAGACGGGCTGTCTGACCTGGAAACAGATGGATCGATTAGAAGTGTCACATTTCTGTTTAGGTCTCTAAGAACTGCTGCTGAGTTCATCAGGTTCATGTACACACACACACACACACACACACACACACACACACACACATCTGCAGTATTTGATCCTTACACTCATTCAGAGACATAGTCTTACTGTACAAATATGTGTATCTGGAGACAAAACGCATTCAAAACTGAAACTGAATAGTTTTTGAAGGGACATATCACTGCATATTTGACTTAGAAAAAAGTGATTCTACAAAAACAATCATATATATTACGACTAGAGAATAACTTTTCAGAGTACTTTTGGGGTGTTTTTAGTTGTCCATTCATCGTTACATTTTTATACAATGTAAAGATTTTTAACTGCTGACAAAATGTAATGTCAAAAGCGGAGACATAAATAAAACAAAAATACAAAAAAATAAAAATAAACATGAAACAAATAAACAACTATACAAAATACTAAACAAATAAGCAAAACATGAAATAAACAAAGAAACAAAATACTGAATAAGTAAATAAACGACACTGAATAAACAATAAAATAAAACAAATTTTATAAAAAATTTCCCTGGGCGCCCCTCATTGGTAGCAGCCCCCTGCTTCGCTCTGTGAATGGGTTAAATTCGGAGAAAGAATTTCAAATTGTTCACACTGTGTGCTGTGCTGTGGTGTGTTGATGCATGACTTTAAAGAGCCACTTTACTTTTACTTTTACATTTACTTTAAACAAACACAGCCCCTCCCATGTGATTTCTATTTTTTAACCATCTGTGGTGGTTCTATTCACTTTAACCCTTTCATATACACCATGGGTGATGTATCTAGAACCAACTGAAACCTGCTTTCCCTACAGCTCTACAGTCAGTGATGTATCTAGAACTAACTGAAACGTGCTTACACTGTGACTCTCTAGCTCAATCCTGGTAGCAGCCTAGTGGATAAAACACTTGCCTGTGAACCTGACAAGCACAGAGTCACAGGTTCAAACCCCATTTTCTACCCTTAAGAAAGGGACTTAACCCTCAGGTGCTTCTGGGGACTTAGTTGTTGTAACTAATGATTATAAGTTGCCCTGGAAAAGGCGTCTGCTAAATGCCCTTTTACCTTGAGCTCTGTTTCTTGGTGCTCCACAGACAAGGTGGCCATCAAGATCCTGGACAAGACCAAGCTGGACCAGAAAACCCAGAAACTCCTGTCCAGGGAGATCTCCAGCATGGAGAAGCTGCACCACCCCAACATCATCCGCCTGTATGAAGTGGTGGAGACGCTGACCCGCCTGCATCTGGTGATGGAGTACGCAAGCGGCGGAGAACTCTACACCAAAATCTCCACCGAGGGGAAACTGTCTGATATCGACAGCAAGATCGTCTTCTCTCAGGTTCTCTCCGCCGTCAAGCACATGGTGAGTAGGCTCTCAACCCCAAACACATAATGATGTATCTAGAATTGACAGAAACCATGTAATACTCTGTTACTTTGGTCAGAGACACATCTAAAATGAACTGAAACCTGTAGCTCTAAAGTCATTAATGTGACTGACAGTGAGGTTATTTCTTTCCAGTGTAGATGTTTTAGGTTGATGAATTTTACTAATGATGTTGGTGGTTATTGTAATGTGGGACCTTCAGTCCAGCTCCTGAATGACTAGCTTTAGCTCTATCGAGATAAAACCTTTTTGGTTTTAGTTCTCAGGTATCTTTAAAACTTCTCTGAAGCCCTAGAAGGCCTCAAGGGCTCCCCATTTCTTACACCCCCACAAATTAGCATACGGCCCAGATAATCCCACACTTGTGGACACTGTACGACTGCTATCTAGAATCATGGACTACTGTTTGGAATAAACACATTCAGCTTGCACTGACCACAAAACTGCTGTTTGATCTTTGTCCTGGTTCTGCAGCATGACAACAACATCATCCACCGGGACCTGAAGGCGGAGAACGTGTTCTACACCTGCCCCACATGCGTGAAGGTGGGCGATTTTGGGTTCAGCACGGTGAGCCGGCGGGACGAGACGCTCAACACGTTCTGTGGTTCTCCGCCGTATGCGGCGCCTGAGCTGTTCCGGGACCAGCAGTACTTGGGCGTGCAGGTGGACGTGTGGGCGCTGGGGGTTCTGCTGTTCTTCATGGTGACGGGCACCATGCCTTTCCGTGCAGAGACGGTGGCCAAGCTGAAGCGCTGTATCCTGGAAGGGACGTTCTCGGTTCCGGACTGGGTTCCCGAGCCGTGCGGGCGGCTGATGCGCGCCGTTCTGCAGCCGCAGCCGGACCAGCGCCTCGGCCTGGAGCAGATGATGGCCTGCGAGTGGCTGCGGCCCGTGGAGTTTCCCAAACCTACAGAACCCTTCAAGCTGGACCCACTGTACCTGGCGGAGGCGGAGCCCACCGAGCTGGAGGAGGACGAGCTGGAGGTGAGGAACGCTCTGGAGAACCTCGGCATCACAATAGAACACATCCGGAACAATCAGGGCAAAGACTGCCGGAGCTCCATCACCGGCGTTTACCGGATCCTCCTGCACCGAGCGCACAGGCGCCGAGCCCTGGAGAGCATGCCCATCTTCACACAGCCGGAGAGCCGAACCGAGGAGAAGAAGGAACGTCTGAAGGCCTACAGGAGCCTCAGACACACGTCCAAACTCTGCTGCATCCTGTGACTCCCCCAGAGGAGTCTGGGATTTGAGGTGGAGGGTCTTAGCTCTTAATACTGTTTTATGATGTAGCTTTTAATCCATGGTCACAATCAACGGTCAATCATGAACAATCAATTAATCAGTCAGTTTCTGACCCAATGGTATTAATATTAGAGCTGCACGATTTAGTCAGAATATCTGTAATGCGTTTTCACTGCTGCATTTGGCAATTGTGATTCCTTTCAATGTATTAAAGGGCCCAAGTCATCAATTCCTGTAATTAAAAAGGCTTAAAGCATGTCAATATTCCACAAAGTTTACATAAAGAACATGAGGCGCGAAATAAGTTTTTGTGATGTCACAATACCCACACCTTTCTAATTATTTAGCCTACAGCAGTTTAGCCCCGCCCATTAATGCTGCAGTTCTAAGGAGAGTTTCAACACTGTGCTGCCTTTTGAACGAGCTGCAATACAAGACAGCCAATCAGAAAAGAGATTATTTACATGTATCAGCCTTCAAGGCACAGAAACAAACTGTTTAATTCTGTGGTTGGACAATGGTCATGTAAGAATGAACTGTGATGAATTATGAAATCTTTTTGGTGCACAAACCCATCAAACTTCAGGAAGAAAATTATATAGAAGGAAAATGTGGAATATGGGCCCTTTAAGAACACCTCGGCCAGTCAATGCCTTCAAGGTTTATAGATTAATATAGAAACGCTGGGATTGGTTAGAGCAGGGGTGTCCAGCACAGTTTGATGGTTCTCTTCCTCAAACACATTAATTAAACCTGACAATTAACTGTTGAGGTGAACCGGGTGTTTCAGAACAGGGAAATCACCAAAACGTGCTGGACCCCCCCCTGGGTTAGAGGCTTATCTGCATATTTCAGCTTTCTGTGATATTAGTATTGCGGAGACCAAGATCGCAATGATAACAGATGATAACGATAGCGATTATATCGTGCAGTTCTAATTATTACTAACAAAAACATGAAAATTGCACCAAAGGGTTCCAGTTATGACCAGTACGGTTTCAAGGTTTTCCAAAAGTCTCCTGCAGATCTTCTCTCAAATAGGTCTTATTACTAATGTAATGAATCTATTGACTGGGTAAATTCAGTTCATGCACTTGACATTTCATCAAAAAAGGTTCCTGCAGTTCAAATGAACTAAAATCTGATAAAAATTCTCATATCATTTGATCACTTTGAATTTCAGGAAACTGAATTAAAAGCTAATGTATATTTGTTTTTACCTGCAGATGCCTGTGTGTGGTCAGAGTCTGCTGACCGAGGGCCGTGTAGCCCGAGAAAGATTTAAAATATGAATAATGATTTATTTAATATTTAATTAAAGTGCACACCGATGATCCACAGGTCAGAGTAGCAGTTACTAATGACTGGATTATGGCTAACTCGTTGAAACTGCTTACCTAGAACTGCTTGGCACATCTAGAACTGATTGATATATCTAGAACTGACTGAAACCCGCTTACACTGCAGCTTCGCACTCACTGACATATGTAGAACTGATTGAAACGTGCTTACATTATGGTTTTACAGTCAGGAATGCATCTAGAACTGACTGAAGCCTGCTGACAACATGGCTCTACAGTCAGTGACGGATCTGGAACTCTACGTAGACGCAAAAAGAACATGTCTGATTTGATTTCGCCTGTCCGGGGGAGGAGTAAAAGCAATAATGTTACTCAGCCTGGATATAAAATATAGTCTCACTTCTAATTCGCTTCAGTCACGTTCATTTAAATGGTGAAAGAGTTCCAGCTGTGGCGACTAGATGCTGCTCTTTTCTCTGGCTGTCCTCTCAAACTTCCTCCAGGTCCGAAACACTGACCCGGAATAAGCAGATTTGATCTGAACAGGAAGCATTTCTTTCTGATTTACCTCTTTTCGTTTCAGAGATGCTCCACCAGCAGCCTTTTTTCTTTTAATCAAATCAAATGAAAGCCTTGTTTTGTTTTGGGTGGTTTGACTGATATTTAGTCTTTAAACTCCCCTGTATTCACAGCAACATTGTATTACAATGATAAACATTATTACAAGTATGTCCTGGTATGGAATATTATAAATAATAATTGGATTAAGTAAAGCATCTTCACTTCGCTAAGAGTGGCATGATGATCATGACAAATAGTTATCAGCAAAATTCCAACATGATTCTGAAGATTTTTCACCAATTTTAAGCCATTTTATGGTTTCTGTGAAAAGGGAGTGAAAGAGCCCATATCCTGCATTTTCTCTGTCTTGTTTTTTCCCCCCTATATGTTCCACTAATAACAGTGCCTTTAATACCGATCTGTGTAAAAGAGCTCTGTTCTGACTGACTGTGCCTTGTTTGAAAATCATTCCCTCATTTCTTTAGCCTGAGTGGGTGTGGCTAAACTGGCCAAATAGGCAGTTATATACAGATAAGTGGATTTTCGTGACACTGCATCATTGAAAAAGTGTTCCTGCAGTTCCTGAAGAAGTTAACAACATTTAGATTTACAGGTTATGGCCCCTTTAATTGACACGGGTACAGTACTGTGCAAAAGTCATGAGCCACGCCTTATTTCTTCGTTTTATTTTACCGAGATCCAGACTTCCTTATATTTGAATGTAATCTTTAGACTTTCAAAGACTCATTTTCTGTCCTGTCCCTGAACCTGACCAGTTTCAGAGGAATGTTTTTTGCAGTGACCTATGAGTGAATCATTCAAGAAGAACAAAGACCATCTAACTTAAGTGCTGAACCAGTGATGAAACAGGTGATCAGTATACTGGCGGTGCTGAATGCTGAGTGGTTGGAACACTTTTATCTAGGCTCCTTGTATCTTTAACCATTTCTTTAATTTAATCTCAATATGCCAAAGATAAGATTTTGTTGAATTTTTGCAACAACAGTTCAAATCAAAATATAAAGAAATATGGGGACCCAAGATTTTTGTCCTATATATATATATATATATATATTATTCCATGTGGTATTACAAATGATGGTGAGACTGATGTGCTGCTGGTGGAATGTCTGTGTTTTCGGTTTGTGTGGACGTTTGTACCTGCAGGAGGGTCATATTTTGCATGTTCGTAACCAAGCGGCAGACACTTTACCTTTGCCAACCCAAAGGTGGCGCCGGTGCTCAGCATGAAGATCCAGCATCTCAACAGTGAAAAATGACCTTTCATGACCTCTACAAAGTGCACTTTAGCAAAAAAAAAAAAAAAACTTTAGTAGCCTGATGTGATAATAAATGATATAATTTATTTAGGAGACGTTGTTTTTTTAATGTTTGATATTTAAATGCAATAAATAACCTGACTAGGATGCTGTGGATGTGCATTTGTGTGTAGATCTGTGTGTTGTCTCTGTGTACTCTCACGCACTATATCACGCACTATATGGACATTATTGGACCACCTGACCCCTGACCAGGGAGTTTAATGGCATTACATTAAAATACATACAGCTATAACAACAATAATACAAGTTACAATGTAATCAACTCATAGACCACAAATGGGAGACAATAACAAAAAACAACCGCCAGAGGGAGCCAAACTTTGCAAAAAAAATTAAAAATACAGCTCGGTGGCAACAGGATGGATGGACATATAGATGACTGGAAGGGTGGTAAGCTGGATATATGTATTAAATATATTGCATTCATATTAAAATAGTATACGGTTCTTAATTTGTTGGATTACAAAATTACAAAAAACGCAGTTTACATCAATTGTCAAATTAAACACAGGGCACCAGCGCTAGATACATGAATTAATGTGTAAAAAAGTTGGATAAACTTGTAATAAACTTTTTTGTTGTTTCTTTAACCAACAAATTCAGGAACGTTAAAAAAAGTCTAGCATGCATTTCTGTCAAACCTGAAACACGTGGTATGCTGTTGTGCGCAAAGACTACGTTTCCCAGAAGCCCTTTCACGCTGAGTCGCAGCTGCGGGATGACGCGATTTCTGCCCCGTTGGAGGGTGATTTCAGCAGGAAGAGGCAGAAAAAAGAAAAAAAGAACAAAAAAAGCCACACAACCTACCGGACGTCACAATAGGGCTCGGCTGTCAACAGTGAAAAGAGAAATAAGAAATTATAAACAGCAGGAGAAGGTAAGAGCCGAATGTATATTAATACAAAACACTAAACTATTCATTTTTTGTTACGAGTAAATATTAGGAATGGGTTCGTGCTTCTGGGATAATTCATTCCGAGGTTATGCATTCTAATGGATATCAATAAACCAGTTTTGGGCGTAAAGAACTGAGTCCACGTGTGTTTAGTTCACATTCACAGCGCTGGCTGAGTGTAAATGTGACATTAATGGGATGATGTGAAGGACACTGCTGGATTGACTGATCGATTATTGTGATCAGTTAAGATAAATTACAGTTACAGTTATAGTAAAGCTATCCGTAAAATCATTGCTCTGGATGTAATTCAGCCTGTCTGAGCCCCAGTCTGGTCTTTATTCTCCAGCTTTTGTTCTAGTTTTCCGTTCCTCTTTGAATAGAGCTGCAGTGTCTTGAGTGTTTAAGGTGAAACCGAGACGAACAGACCGAAAGCAGAGCTTTTGTTTTCTCTGAGAGATGTGGACCGATAGCAGGATAATATCAGGATGATAATGCTGACCGTGTTGTTAATAAATATTTAATCTGATGCGCATAAACGCTTTGTGTGTTTGGTGAAGGCACGTGATCTGCGGGTGGAGCTGTTATGGATATGAGATTACAGTAAGGGAGCGGCTACTTGCTCACTAAGTAGGGCACTATTTAGGGCACGTCCGGGCTCCTGTAAACACAACGCCCGCTGTGTTATTGTAGATAAAATATTTTAGACCATTTCTGTTGGTTCATTCATGATGCATTCTTCACATAAAGAGGAGGAGAGGTAAGTAGATAGATAGATAGATGGATAAGTAGATAAAATAGGGTTTTTATCAGTTTCAAGGTCTACTGTTGTGAATAGATTACAATAAGGGTGCATCTCAAACGGCTACCTCAAGCAAAACCCATGTTTAATTAAATACAAAGATCACATTTTAAATGTTGAAGAGGCCCCTTGTCAAATTCTTCGAAATTGTGTTGTATAAATGTATGTGTGTGTGTGTGTGTGTGTGTTTATGTATGTATGTATATACTCATTCAGTGAAAGTGTAGTAGCAATGGTTTATTGTAATTATGAGCTGAGTTGTTTGGGATTCAGCTGAAGGGTTTGAGGTCACAGTGAAGTTCCTGTTCTGTTTTCTGTCCCATGAGATGTGAGCTGTTTGTTTTTGTAAATTATTCTCAGATGTCTGTAGAGGAGGATTTGCCGGACATGGACAGCATGGAGCTGCTGGGCCTCCTGCTGCATGGTGAAGAGCAGGATGGACCCAACGATCTCCTCTTCAACGATGAAAACAACTTCATTGAAGACCTGCTGTCAGAGCAGGACGTGAGTGTGAAGTGTTTTTACGCAGCAGCAGGCTGTCCACATACATACATACATACACACACGCACAAACACTGAAGCGAGTGTCTGGGTGTGTCTCCTTTACTAGGAAATGATATATGAATAATACTTACAGCAATGACGCAGTCTAGTAAAATCTTTTAAATGGTAATGATGATTAGATATATATTTTATAAATAAACAAAAATAACAAATCAAATAATTTAGATAATAAATCATATCATTATCTAGCATTATATATTTTTTTCTGGGTGTGTTTTTGTCATAGCACTGTATTGACAGTCGCCTATGTCTCCCGGTTAAGCCAAATGTGATTGGTGTATTTGTATGTTCAAACTTCCTTTTAAAATTAGGCAATTCTTGGTCTCTTTGAGTGTTGAAACCAGATTCTCCAGTTGCTGTTTCCAAATCAGATCAAGTTTTATTATCATAAAAATACTTCCATGATTGGCCAACACTAAAAAGCTACTACTGTTGCTAAATGTTTTGCTTTACTTAATCTTAATTTATATACATCTATATGTGTAAAACTTGAGATTAGTTAATTACTGACCACAGTTAGAGATGTTCAGATTGGTGAACATCACAAAATCATCTTTTTCCTTTTTTGACCTAAACATGCTCCATAGCATTAGCTACTTTTGCCTCTCAGCTGAAAGAAGCTGACTTGTGCCGGTTGGGGGCCACATGTGGGGCAGGGAAATTTGGGGAAGTCAACGCTGAGCATTGCCAAACGCTCTGTGTTTGTGTGTGCAGATGCTGAGTGCGGTGGACACGGAGGAGTTCCTCAGCAGTCTTCTGGGCGAGGAAGAGGACGGTCTGAGCGTTCCGTGTGTTTCTCACTCTCCGCTGGGCAGCGACAGCGGGATCTCGGAGGACACAACACCCCCTCACTGCCCGAGCCCCCACAGCGAGACGGACACGGCCCCCAGCCCTGTGTCCACTGAGCCGTCCCCTCTGTATGTGATGGAGAGTTTCGAAGCCCAGGTGGTTCAGACAGATCACTGTTACTCCATGCAGCAGGACGTCTACAGCCTGCAGACCGTCCGCACCGAGAAACCCGACTCTGACGTCTTCATCGATTTCGGTGAGTCAGGGAGGGGTTTAGGTCGGTTGGAAGAGGTGAACAGCTGGACATGGGAATATTTCTCTCCACAATCTTAATCTGGGACTTTTCCCTTCATACTGAAATAGCTAACACTCGCTAACCGTGTTTCAGAGAAAGTGTCTGATGTAATTTATAAATATGTATGAAGTTTGAGAACTCTGCCCCCAGCTGAGGCTTCACTCGTGGTTTATAGCACAACCCAGAGGGAAAGTTAACAGAGCTCAGTGGGCTCACAGGCTGGGTCACTCCAGCCCCAACCAGTCAGCTCTGCCCAGTGGGGGGCTCTGCATGTAGGGCTACAGCTGGACATCCCTCTGGGCTTCTCTGGATGTGACCGCAGGCTGAGCTGTTTTCCGTTTTGTGTTCCACAGACGTCATGGAGGAGAACCTGAATGACGACTTTTCGGAGCAGCTCCCCTGTTCACTCGTCATAGAGGACTCCACACCTAGCAAACCGGACCAGCAGGTAAATGTCCCCACCTTCTCCATCTGCAGCATCTTCGGCATCTTCATGTTCTTCATCACTTTCTCCAGCATCATCAGTTTCTCCACCTTTATCACCTTCACCTCCTTCACCACCATCAACATTGTGTTCACCATCTCTACTATTGTCACCACCTTCACCACCATCATCAGCACCACCTTCAGCAGTTTCCCCAGTTTACCTACTGCAGGACATTGCTTAAATCATTACAGGACATTGCTTAAAGGCTGATTTTTGTTCAGTTCCAGTTTAAGGAGATTGTGCTGACGGATGAGGAGCGAAGGCTGCTGGCGAAGGAGGGTGTGACCATTCCCACACAAATGCCTCTGACCAAGGTAAAATATTTCACATTCCAACATGGATTTGTTAATCACAGCAGCTCTCCATGTGAGGAACAGGTGGAATCACCCGTGCGCCAGAAATAACTGGATCTGATATCGGAAAAAGCCTGAATGATCCTGTAAACACATTAACAGCTCCCTGCTCCCTACATATTGCACATAGAGTCCTATACACAAACAGTGTGAAAATATCTATCAGTATCGGTATCAGGCATGATCAGGTGTTATCAGCCACTGTAATGTCCATAACCAAAATGAAAAATTACACTCTGTAGAAAAGATATTAGTGAGTTCAGGTACTGATGCTGAAACATCCCTGTGAGGATTTGATGGTATGAGAGCATACCTTTTTGCTTCCTGGAGGTTGCAGTATCTCTGTGTGTGTGTTTCAGGCTGAGGAGAGAACTCTAAAGAGGGTGAGGAGAAAGATCCGGAATAAACAGTCTGCTCAGGAGAGCCGCAAGAAGAAGAAGGTGTATGTGGACGGCCTGGAGAACAGGTGAGGGTAATGGAGGGGGTGCTTATGATGTCACAGTGGGCGGAGTCACCTACTTAAATAGTTAAGAGCAGATGTGTGATTAGCTGTTCAAACACATTCGACTGATTGCCTAAAAATTAAGGAAAGAGAATTACTGTGATTCACAGAAACAACTACAGTTGCACGATAGGGACAGAATATCAGTATTGTTATTTTACTGCATCATATTGTGATTGTGTTGCCTTTCAAGATATTAAAGACCCATATCATCACTTGTTTGGAATTAAAGGGTCTGTAAATATTGTTTCAAATGGTGTGTTTACTCCCCCCATCCATTCGGCCCATATGCTAAATAAGCTATAAAATCTAAATGTTGTGCTGTGATAAAAACAACACATTTAAATATATCTCTTTATTGTGGCTACAACAGTTTAGCTCCGCCCATTCATGCACTGACACACAAACACCATTAACAGTTAAATATGAGAGTTTAATTGGATTGCGGGGGTGGTGAGGGTTGGATACTTTCCTGTGGACCAAGAGGTCATGGGTTCGAACCCTACCTTCAGCACCACCACTGAGTTCCTTAGCAAGACCTTTAACCCCAAGTTGCTTCAGTGATACTGCCCCCTGTAGTTAGGGAATGGAAGTCACTTTGGATAAAAGCTTCTGATAAATGCTGTAAATGTAAATGATTTCAGAGACCGATATATTGTGCATATTAGTGAACCAGCTGTGTTCTCTGTGCTGCCCTCTAGTGTCTAGTGGCCATTCTGGAATAGAACTATTGTGGTGTCTTTTATTAGTATAATCAATTTTGTATTTTTAGTATCCAAAATATAATTGCCTCACAATATTTATATAAAGCATATTTTTCAGATTCAAAATATTAATATTCAAATTAATATTGTGAAATAAGTTTGCCAGTTTTTTAAATTGTGTAAAAACCTATTCAAATCTGTTCCATCTATTCAAATAGATTCATCTAAAGATGTTGTTGTGTTTTTCCTGTATTCAGTTTTACATTCTGGGTGAAATAATCAAGTTTTTTCTGGAGTTGTTCAGTTTCTGATTCCTCGTTAAGAGCACGCAGTAAAAGGTTTTGTGTTCTTCAGAGTCGCCGTCTGCACTGCTCATAACCTGGAGCTACAGAAGAAGGTCCAGATGCTCCAGAAGCAAAATATGTAAGATCATCATCAGCCACATTAAAGTTCTCTTGTCTGTGTTTATTTGACAATGTCTGTGTTTATTAAAAACATGATGGAAGCTGATCAGATGCTCCTCTGCTTCCCGGCAGATCGCTGATCGAACAGCTGAAGAAACTGCAGAATATGGTGAAGATGTCCACCATGAAGACCACCACGACCAGCACCTGCGTGATGGTGAGTGAACCCAGGAGGCTCTGGGATGTGTTCTCATTCTCATCAGGGTAATTAATGCTAATATTAATGATGATTTTTTTTTTCTGCAGGTTTTCTTGCTGTCGTTCTGTCTGATCATCTTTCCCTCCATCAACCCGTTCAGTAGATCTGCTCAGAAGGATCTGTACACTGCTTCAACAGGTAAACAAAACACTCCACAAAACACACACACAGTGAACACACCCTCTCATTAACCCCAAACAAAATATGAAATTAATATAAACATTTTTTATTGTCGAAAACATGTTTACAGTTTGTAGATGAATTTGGTTTAAATATGTGCTGATATGATGAAAAGCCTGATTTAAATGAGTTGTTTTTGTGATGTCAGGAACCGGTTTAAGTATATAGGGGCAACTGGTAGGTTAGTGGTTAGGCCCTGCGATCAGAAAGTCGTGGGTTCGATTCCCAAGGGTGCTAGGGACCTCTGAGGTACCCTGAGCAAGGTACACACACTGCTCCCTGGGCGCCGTGTTCGTAGCTGCCCACTGCTTCACTTGGTGAATAGGTTAAATGCAGAGGTGGAATTTCGTGCTGTTCACACTGTGTGCTGTGGTGTGGTCACATATGACATAATGGACACTTTCACTATATCTGCTCTTTCGACGTACAGCATTTTTAAAAATTATCCATTTTTTAAATTAAGATGTTCATTTTCTAAGTATCTTCTTATCAGTGAGACGTTCTCCTCAGTGATGGTGATTCGTTTCACTTTGACAGGATGGTACTGTTTGTTGGATAACAGCATGAGCTGGGAGCTGCCATGGTTACAGGGCCACAGTAGTGATGAATGAATAAGGGAGAATATAAATACTTGAAGAAGGTTTATAAAAGTGTCTTTTATAAAAGATTTCTTTTACACCGTCAAACAAGTCTTGGTAGTGCGTGTTGTACTCATAAGTGTCCTGCACTGCGTCCATCTGCTTTTTACTTTGATTTAGTTATTGATGGACTGTAAGATGTAGAAATATATGAATGACCTGCTAGTGGTTGGTTCTGTGAACACTCATGCAAGCAAATGAGTTTTATTCATGTTAAGGTATTAATGATAAAAGGAGCATTAAGAAGCTTGTGTGGAGCTGCTGGAGGTCTGGTTGAACACCTTGAAAGAAAATCTCAGTATCAAACGAAGCACAACATTCTGTGTTTTTTGTGTTCAGGAATGTCCCGGGCGCTCCGCTCCTACCCTGTAATGCCCAGTCCTGAGGAGATCATCAGCCCCCCTAAAGAGGCTGTAGAAGAAGATGGCCTCCTGGCGGCCACGGTGGAGAACAGCCAGATCCTGTTGACAGGCGGACAGAACCACACCCCAGACTACCAGCAGGTGAAGCAGTCCGACTCTGAGTCCAGCATCAACAACAACTCGTCCTCCGACTTCCCGGCCGTGCCACAATCTGACCTCCAGCCTGCAGGGGCGCTATCAGAAACGCACAGAGACCCAGCGGCGCCCCCGGTGGTGTACGACGGCCAGAGCAAGGCGAAGGAGAACTGGATCGGACAGAAACCAACGTCAGTCATCATACAGCAGCATCGCTCTGATGAGATGTAGAACCACAGACACACACACACAAGCAAAAGGGACAAGGTGTAATATTTTATTTTAATTTGTTTCTTGGACTGAGATTAAACCCGGTCTGGAATCTGATTAGCTACTGTATAATAGACAGATGACTCTGTCTTCTCTATTTTTCCTCCTCTTATACTGGACTGCTGCTCTTATTTTTTTAAAGCACTTTTTTTTTTTTACATCCAGACGTGTTTTTTTTTTAGACGTTACCATCCACACTTTGTTCTCTGTGACCAGGTTTTCTCTCCCACACCTGAGAGAGACAGAGAGCTTGATTGATTGTTGGCCAGTTCCTCATTGTGTCTAATACTGATTATGATTATAAATATTGTGTATATATATATATATATGTAGGAAACAGCCATTGCGGGGCATTTGGCCACATAGTTGCTCCATATTTTGCCATTTTTTTACAATTTGACCTGTCTAGGATCCGCCCACTAGCATTTTCCTTCATAGCAATTGTGAGGTTGGTGCTGGTAAAACCCTGTTGAGCGGCGGTGCTGCAGTGTCTCATTGGACTGGATGGAGGTTTTAGCTTCTGGAGAGATAAAGATGCAGAGAAACTCATTTGTGGGCGGCGTCTAGGACACCTCAGTGGGCGGGGCCTCAAACTCTTTAGTGGGTGTATCCTGGAACATGTCAGTGGGCGGGGCCTGGAATCTATTAAAAGTTTAGATTGTTTTGATGGATGGGGTCTGGAACTCATTAGTGGGTGGAGCCTACAACTCATTAGTGGGTGGGGCTTGGAACATGTTAGCGGGTGGAACCTAGAGATTATTTGGCAGTAAAGTTATTTGCATTCCCATTGAAGGAACTGGACGGATAGCAGTGGATTATTCAGGCTCATTAAATATTTAGTGACCCCAAGGGAAGAAGGGATGAGCTGGATGTTCCTGTTTATCCTGAATTTCCTTTTCAGAACTCGCTGCTGCTGTAAAATTCGCTTAACAAGCTTTTAGAGGCGTAAATTTGCACTGTCTTTTCAGTGTTTATCGTAAAGGAATGATCTGCACTGACAGATGTTGCATCATTATGAACGTTTACCTTATTGTGTTTGTTTTATGGAGATTATCAATGTTTGCCGTACTTGTGTTTTTTATGTACCTGCTGATGTCGGATCTGTTGGACTGCAAGCGTAGGGCGATACATTGTACTTGTTACTTAAAAAAATGATTAAAACACAATACTTTATAATAAACACTGCTTCTGTTTTTATTTAAATACAAGCATCACTGTCAAAATGAACCAAACACTTTTGGACCCTCAAACCGCATCTAGCTGTTCATTAAGGTGGATCAGACTGGTGGACGTGGTTTAGGGCGCAGTATGACTTACTCTGAGGTAATTAAATCACATGTACTAGATCACATATATAAACAGAACCTGTAGAGTAATAAACCATGCCTGGTGCATTTTGTGCAGAAAAAAACAGACATTTTAGGCTGCAAAAATAATCCAAATATTACCCAGATGTTGCATCAGTGCGCCTGATTCTCACATTGACCAGCAGAGGGCGCCAAAGGCCACTGTCACAGCTGCACAAGTTAATTAAAAGGAAACTTGATTTTTCAGAAATCCCCTATTAGGCCCAGGCGTTCTGTGTTAGGCTGATTTTGTTCAGGTGTGTGTTGAGATTTGCAGCCACGGATCAAGCCTACCATCGCTGAGATCCTAAAACATCTGCAGATTCTTCTAAAATAGATTCAGAATAGTGTGTCAAAAATGACCAAGCTGACAGCAGAGCTGTAGTCAGAAATGAAACGATGCTCCTCCAGGACCATAACATTCACCCAGAACCATAGTTTTCATCCAGAACCACCATGTTCCTCCAAGACCATAACATTCAGTCAGAACCACCATGTTCCTCCAGGACCATAACGTTCATCCAGGACCACAGTATTCCTCCAGAACCATAACGTTAATCCAGGACCATAGTGTTCATCCAGAACCACAGTGTTCCTCCAGAACCATAACGTTCATCCAGGACCATAACGTTCATCCAGGACCATAACGTTAATCCAGAACCACAGTGTTCCTCCAGAACCATAACGTTCATCCAGGAACATAACGTTAATCCAGAACCACAGTGTCCCTCCAGAAGCATAACGTTAATCCAGAACCAACTATCATGCAGTATAGAACTAGCTTAAATCACAAACACTGTATGTGCGGGAACTAAACAAAGATTTGAAATCAGCATGAAAAGCACTACAAAACCCACACAACCTTATCTCTGATGATTTTCACCTGTTGACCTGTGTTATAAATACAGGGTATTTGCAGTATATAATAAATATAAGGTTTTTATATTATAAAATAAATAAAGTGTGTTTATAGTACAAAATAAATAAAGGGAGTATACAGTATATATTTCTCAGGTTGTATCTTTTATAGGTGCAAGTATTGAACTGATCAGATTGGACTCGGCTTTTAAGAACTAAAATAAAAATATTGTTCTTTTTAAAGCATAAATTTAAACAAAATGACAAAACGTCAAAACAAGAGAAATTATGCAGTGCAACGAAAACAAATCTCTTGTTCACAATTAAACAAAATGGCAATAATTACCTTTGGTGTACTTCTAGTACTGTTTTGCCATCCAACTGGTTACATTGCAAGAGGTGAGTGATGATTGTAGCAGTGTTTTTTTATACTTTTCCTCGTTAAATAAGATTCAATTCAGGTGATCACTAATCAGTTCCTCGTGAAGCAGAACGAGGTGCTTGTGAAGGAATTTAACATTTTTTCCAGAGCTGTATACAGCAAAATCTACAAAAAAAACCCCCAGCATATAATGAAACGTGAATTTGTGATGTGGCAAAAAATGCCTAAAAATACATTTAAAAAATGTATAGTGTAAACCTTAAATGTGCCCCGAAATATGCTCCCAAAACACTTTAATTTCTTTTAAACTCAGCTAAGAAGAAAATGTGAAGATAAGCCCATATCCATACTGTACAGTTTACACTGAACTGCTGTCTCTGGCAGTGCTAAAATGTAAAATACCAATGTTACCCCTGTATAGACTTTACTGTAATTCATGTATGCGCATTTTCTTTGTTATATATTCAAAATATATGATAAAAAATATATATTCAGGGTGTTTACAGAGGCAGTGTGTTTTCTTTGTTTAACAGTTTTGTGTGTGTGTGTGTGTGTGTGTGTGTGTGCAGTGTGACTGGGAGAAAGTGTGAATATTGTCTGGTTTGATTTGTGCTGCTGTGTTTTAATCCTTTCGTTTGAGTCAAAATATTAAACAAAACAACAACAAACCCGCTGGATTTTTTGCAGTAGGTGCAATACTGACTGTGTGCCGCTAGATGTCGACACCACTTCAGTTTCAGCACTAGTCCATTGCGTGTGTGTTTGTGTATGTATGTCTGGGGGGATTTACTGTAAGAGGAGAAACACACATTACACGTTCTACTTCTATTTTAACACGCATCATAATCTGCTGCTGTTTTTGTGTTTTTAAGTGATTAAAGCTTGTGGCGCACTAAACCGGATTAATAAATTATTTTACTGAACATTCATGTAAACGATTAAGACTCGGATCAAACGATTCCAGGAATCAAAGAAAAGGAAAACAACAAGAGGGTTAGGAGCAGATGATTCTCTCTCTCTCTCTCTCTCTCTCTCTCTCTCTCTCTCTCTCACCCACACACACACACACACACACACACA
>JBBPDB010000017.1:105947-142960 GCA_037974465.1 Brachypetersius altus
GCTCCAGGGAGAGACTGCCCCCTGTAGGTAGGGAATGAAAGTCGCTTTGGATAAAAGCGTCTGATAAATGTAAATATATATCCTGCTTAATATTAGCTCAGATAGCAAGTTGTTGCAGTTGGGAAGTCTCAATGATTTCTAAGTCAGACAGCCAGCCTCCTGACCTCAAACTCAGAGATGACTCCTCTGTGCCTAGTTTTAGTAAATATCTCTGTGGTGCTGCACGGGGTCCTAGGATTTGAACCTACAGCCTTCTAATTGTAGGGAGTCACAACACAGAAAAAAACTAAAAACTACAAAAATGTTTTATGCTATATACACAATTGCTGCATATAAGTACAGTACTATTAGACTCGGACCCAAAGTGACAAAAATAGCAGTTTGGGTGTTAAGATACCCCGATTAATTCACACTTCTGACAGAAAGCCAAAATCAAAACGTTTTTTTCATTTAATTTTCTTCTCAATGAAGCACACGGAAAATTAAACTGACCTGCAGCGTTAGCAGGCCAAAAAAACACGGTACATGTCTGATTACAGCAAGCTACATCAAGTGAGAGTGTAACTGGAGAAACCCAAAGCCAAAAGCTTTTCTGTAATGTTATTTCACGTTTCTGATTCTCCCGCTCTATTTCAGAGCTGCCAGTGAACTCCCACATGAGAAATATAAGTATATATTCCTCTCTTTTTCCCAACTATTTCACTTTTAATTATTTTAATTTTAAAATACCAAAGCTGAATGTAAAGTGAGCATTTGTCATACATCAACACGCCACAGCACACGGTGCAGGAATACTGCACCCTGGGAGCAATGTATGGGGACTGTACAATGCTTAAGGGTACCAGTGGTGCCACCGGGAGTCCTAGAATTTGAACACACAACCTTCTGATCGAATGGGGCAACTCCTTAACTACTAGGCCACCAGGTCTGTACATGTGGTGTGTCCCGGACAACACAATGTTATACTTTACATTACATTACGGACCTTCTAACTGTGGTGTAGTTAATTTTGTGATGCAGCAGCAGTGTTGGTAGAATAATCCGGATCTTGTAATATCACAGTGTGGCCACATGGTGGCAAGCTGCAGGAGAACCGGAGGGTCCTAGTGCGCATGTCCAAACGGTCGCGAGTTTGATTTGAAACGGGGCGGAAAACAACAGGAGCACAGAGAGAGAGTTATGTAGCGCTCGCTATGGCGAATGCATCTAATCTATCCGGACTGGCTTTGGACACGTCCAGAGTGTCCTCCACCTCTAGTTCGGGCAGCAGGAGTTTACGAGTGGCGGAGAATGTGAAGAAGAAAGGCGAAGCAAACCCTTTTCGGTTTGCTCTGCACCATCTCTCTCAGGGTGAGACTGTAAAGTCGGCTAGCGCTAAAGTAGAACAACGTTAATCCGCCGGGGTTTGGATAGAGAGGGGGAAAAAACCCTAAGAAAACAATGGCATACCCGTTAGGTCACAAATAAACTAAGAAAAGGACAACGTTGTTTTTAGATGCATGTAGTTCTGTAGCTGACGTTACGTAGCCTAGCGTACCTGAAGTGTGGCTTTGTTATTAGTTAACTTTAAATGTACAGTGATCACTTGTCCTACGGGAACACGCCACAGCACACCGTTAACCTACACTGATCCACTATTTACCATGAGTAAGCGAATATTTGCATGCTATGTATGTTTCTGATACTCGTTACCACGTTAATTGTTGTTTTATAGTAATTGTTGGTTTAAGGGATTCAGCAGATGGCTCTTTATCTCTTGCTCTAACATGCTTTGTCTAGCTGATCGTGTTTCACTAAATTACTACCCGGGCCTTGCAAAAGTTTTGAGTATGGAACAAGAAAACTGTAATGTTTAGTCTTGGGCTCTATGATTGAAATTGGAAACCACCGATGGCAACTGAGTTACGTGGTAAACTCCTGAAGCATGATGCGGTCCGTTTATAGCTGTGGTGGTTATCATTAAAGTGAAAGTGACCATTTGTCATACGTGAACAGACCACAGCACACAGTGTGAGCAGCACGAAACTCTTCCTCTGCATTTAACCCATTCACCAAGTGAAGCAGGGGGCAGCAGGAACACGGCGCCGGGGAGCAGTGTGTGGGACGGTACCTTGCTCAGGGTGCCTCAGCGGTGCCTAGTGGTCTTGGGAATCGAACCCGGACTTTCTGATCACAGGGCGAATGCCCTAACCACTAGGCCACCAGCTGCCCCTTCTCTATACAGATAGACCTCAATAGACTCTGTAGCATTAAACTGTAGTATTAACAGCTCATACTATTATTACATTATTTTAACTCACTGATTTTACCATGTTTTATAAGGTATAATAATATGAGAAGGTCATGAGGATCAGAACACACACTGAGAATCAACAGATTCTCCTATAGTCTCACTGTACACTAGCAAGCTAGAGCTATAGGAGAGGGGTTTCTGATAAAGTGGCCGAGTGACTGTTAAAAGTCAAAAGTCACTTTTCGGCAGGTCTACGGGGACTGTGCTGTACCTAAACTGCACTGCAATGTGAAGAACTTGCAGCATGTTTTGATTTTTCAGTGTCTCTCAGTCCAGTAACAGTATTTTTGACGCATTAACACTGTAATACTTTTTTCACTGGTCGTCCCAAACCGTGTCAATGGAGTCGAACCAGCAGAAAGATTTTCTGTCATTACAGCTTTTGTTACTCTGGTCTTCAATTTTATATATTCTTGTTTGAATTATTTGTTTTTATCTTAGCATTGTTTAGCTATGCTAGCTTGTTAGGGATGTCCTGGTACACTTTTTCACGTTTCATGGAAAACTCACACTGAAAATTCTCTTTCCAACAGACAGTAGTGCTTGTACTTCCAAGTTGTTTGTTGGTTTTCACAGACCGTAAAAAATGGCAATATTTCAACCAATTAGAAAGCGGGAAGGCCGACTGTGACCCACGTTTTGGCGCAGAGCAGCTCAGGCACAGCTAAGGTACTGGACACTTTATTTGTAATGGGAAAAAAAGCATTTTTTCATGGTACGCTGCGGTTCCTTGTGCTAGTGGAAAAGCGCCAAAATTTGAACTCAAATCCAAATCAAGCGTGTTTAAAGACAGCAAAATACAAAGACATTTAAATGAGGAACCCACGCCCTGTGTTGTTGTCATGACAACACTTTTTATTACAGCAACTTGTTGCTCCCTGGTGGTCTCATGTATAACAGTAGATTGGGGTCTTCACAGCAGACAGTAAACCATTAACTTGACCTTTTCGCTCTTTGTTCTGAGCTCCAGGGTGAAGAACGACTCAAGACTTAACGCAACACTTCAGCGTAAAATCGAATTTACAGCCCTCTGTCCAATTTATCTCACATAACGACACACTCTGTCCCTCTCTCTCGTGTGTGTTTGTGTGCATGAGTGCACTGAAAACTTGCCTGTTTGTGCATCCATGAGTGTGCGTTTGCTTGTTTGTACTGTGATCGGAGGAGCATAATAAATGCGCTTGAATATTTTGCACACGCAAAGGAGGAGGACCATTTCTCCTCCCACCTTACAATTAGTGACTGATTGACCAGAACAAGCAACTGCCTATGGAGCTTAACATACTGCAAAGTACCTAAAGATACAAGGAGCCTAGATAAAAGTGTTCCAACTATTTAGCATTCAGCACTACCAGTATACTGATCACCACCTGCACCTGTTTCTTCACTGGTTCAAACCTCAAGTTAGGTGTGCTTTGTTCTGCTTGAATGATTTATATGTAGATCACTTTATGGTTTAAGCTGGTCAGGTTCAGGGACTGGACTGAAAATGAGTCTTTGAAAGTCCTTCAGGAAGCCTGGAGAACTGTTCCTCAAATACATTTTAAAAATCTGTTTCACTGGAAGCAAAATATGGAGGATTTATGGGTGTGAATCATTTTGCACAGTAGTGTATATGCAAACCATGCATAAAGAGCAGAAGATCATTCATTCATTCTGAGGTTTACCCATTAAGACATGCAGGTTCATATGTTTTGCGCTATCAAGAGCTTGGCCTTCAGTGTAGCCTATAAATATCAAGCGTGTCAAAAATGTGATAAGACCAACACCTTTATTATAACGCTAATTTCTCATGGCATCCCCATGAGATGCCATCACTATGTTTGCAGTACGCTAATAGCATTGCACATAATAACATGTTGTCAGTTCTATATTAAACATGGATGACTGAAGTGTGTATAAGTGGTTCTATGTGGACCTTGTAATAGACCTTTACATATTTGTGACTTTGTGTGCAGCATTTCTACAGCGAGTCCTTCAGTAAACACCCACGGGTTAAAGCATCTGACACACACCCATCGACTGGTTAGACCATCTGACCCACACCCACTGGTCAGACCATGGATGATACTAAGTAGTACCCTCATGATATTCGGGCTATGGTATGATATTACTTTGATACTTTGCATTTACAATATATTAAGTATTGCGATTTGATTCTGATTTATATGTTGTGATTTATTTCTCTCATATACTAATTAAATGATTTACAAAGAAAACAACTCAGTTCACCTCACCTTCCCAATTTCTGCTGTGATGCAAGTGAAGAACAAGGTCTTGCGCTCTCTTGTGGACTTCAGAAGCCACGTTATCAGAGTAGACGTCTGTACCAAAATAAAAATATATGAAAACATTTTAGAAAATAAGGATAAAAAACAAATAGCAGTATTTGGTACTCCTGTACCGATAACACCATGCTGAAAAATATTGATTTTTAAATTTCTATTTTCTTTCCACCTCTAAAACATACATCCCTGCCTATTAACTTTGTGTGTAAATTATCACACAATCATGTGGAGGTGTCAGTATTGTCTAATAGACTCTCCTATGCAGTTTCTGACACTGTAACTCACTGTTACCTACAAAAATACTTAGTATAGATATAAACAATAGCTGCCAATTTCAAGCTGAGTTTTAGCGGCAATTAATAACGGATAAATGTGCTGAAACAAGAGAGGCAAACTATGGCATCTTTAAATGTTTCAACTGATTAACCACATTCAGAATAAAGCAGAGATTGTGTCATTTTGATTCAGTCCCTGGCTGTTCCTTAAAGACATTGATTTATGACTAAGGCCTAGAGGAACCCCAGAGAAACACACAGGAGACACCCTCCATTAATCATATCATCACTTATCTGGAATAAAGCGTCTAGAAATATTAAAATGCACATACATTCAAAAAAAGCGAATAACGTGGGAAAAAGAAATGCTTAATAATGTCTATTTTATAGTTTAACTCCTAAATATGCCCCAAATATGCTCCAAAACACTCAATTTCATCCATATTCATACTGTACAGTTTACACTGAACTCCTGCAGCTAGAATGTAAATACCGATGTTTCCCCTGTATAGACTGAACTGTAATTAATGCGCATGCGTTTTCTTTGGTTTCCGCTGTTGTTTTCTCTGGTATAAGAAGGTAAATACAGTAATGAATTAATTTAATTTACAGTAATAAAAATACAGGGCTTTAAGAAGAACAAAACAAAAAAACGGATCAGATTGGCTACTTTTAAGCCTCCCGCCTCTGAGTACAGGGGTATTTCACCATCCCCAGACAAGCTTTCTTTGTGTTCTCTCGACAGTACCAAAAATGTATACAGTTATATATTATATAGGGAAATGGAGCTGAATTTACGTTAATGTTTCAGTTACAAAGTTATTATATTTTTCGTAATAAGTTATCACTAAATGTATGAAAAATGCGCAGGATATCTGCGGTTTCCACGATTTTGCGGGGCTTTCTGCAAGCAATTATTAGTTAAATTAGCGGGAGTTTACTGTTCATGAAGACTTCGATTCATCAGAACACCCAGTAACTCACCTGGAGCTGTGATTGGTCATCCTTGTCAGAAACACTATTATTGGTTAGACTGACTCATTTGCATTTTGCAGCCTTTCCAATATGAGTACTGTAGAGATTGATATCGCCATGGTGATTAATAGGTGATATATTCGCCAGCTCTGCCTGTCTGTTTCTAATGTCAGGACCTTCCAAACACACACACACACACACAAACACACACACATCTCCTAAAGAGCTTACTGTATGTAACGGAAGCAAAGGATTTCAGAGTCTTACTCACTGACACCTTCGTTAATAAGCAACAACGTGCAAGCTGATGAGTCAGCGAAAGACAGATGGCTGTTACTGGGCATCCAGATGGCCAACTACCCCAGTCCAATCAGGGTCCCCCTGTATATTAACTACATACAGATAGCTTAGCCTGTCCATACAAACCTCCCACTAACCAGGAAAACCCTCACTGACCTCGCGATTTCAGTAATGGTGCTTTTCCACTGGCACAAGGAACCGTGCCCTACCACAAACAAATGTTATTTCATTACCAATGATGTTTCATTACCCAAACTGCTCAATGGCAGGTCCAAAAGCAGGCAAAATATTGTTATCACAACATGGAGACATGGTTTTCTACAATGGAGATAAAAACTAACAACTGGGAGGTTGATGAAGTACAAGCACTACTGTCTGTTTGGGCTAACAAATGTATCTTTAATCCTGTGAGATATGCAAAGGTGTACCAGGACATTGCTAACAAGTTAGCTGGGTTACTTCAAACAACAAAAAAATCCCAAACAAGACTATAAATAATAAAAATCCACAATAACAAAAGCAGAACTTTCATTTACTTGGAATGATCACTACCATAAACTGTGGAGAGAGAATTGGGCATCAGAAACACGGTAACTGCACTGAATGAGCTGTGCAAGTCGCTTTTATTCTATTGAACGCTTGCTTACACTGATTCACAAATCATTTTGGCAGACCCAGATCGGACAGGCTGTTTTTTTGTGGTTGCTCTGTTGTCATAAATGGATTTCAAGCTATGTTTACCAACACCGAACCATGCCGGACTTTCACGCTTTAAACCCTCTACAGCTATAGTAATTTCTAGCACCCGTAGTTGTATGTTAGCACAAAGCTAACTGTACTGCAGATGAACATTATCGGTTCTATATTTCTACAGTGACTCCTTCAGTAAAGAATAGAATAGAGCTGTTGCTGTCATCATCTAACACACTGACTACTGGTTCGACCATCTGACACACATCCGCTGGTAGACCACCTGACATATACACACTTGTTAGACCACTAAAAACCCCAGAAGGACTACAGTGATGTTCTCCCCTCATAACAACTGGCCACCTCCACTGTAAGCCAGTGGAGGTGACTCCTCTTCCTCGGTAAGACTTCAGTCCAGCTCCTAAAGGCCTGACCAGTGTTAGATTTCACTTACGTTCTTTGTTCTATGGTAGTAACAGTACAGTCCCACAGAGGGGATTTCACTTGGATAGTTTTGTGCTTTGGAACTTAATCCTGCTGTTTGCAAAAAATGTAATATGCAATAAAGTCCTGCAGAACCTTATTTTTTTGTGAGCTCCCAAAAGTGACTAGACCCTCTATGGAGCCTAGAAGAACTCGAGGGTTGTTTACACACACATATGCTTGTAACAAAAACAACTAAAACCAAGGCATGAAAACTATTGGGAACAGAATGATCGCACACATTTGGATTCAAGTAAGAGAGGGAAACCAGTGGAGCTCCTGCAGTGATCACAGAGACTGCAATTACACACATATTAATCCCCTAAAGGCCACTTGCTCCGAGGCATGACTGTACATGCTTACACAATAAAAATAACACTAAGAACGTGACATAAATGGAACGTACCCTATAGACCTGCAGATCACCGAATCCTGCTCCAGGCCTTGGAGCCACGCTGATATTACAATACACAGCATTCGGCTTCTTCTCCATTAGGCAGTGAGGTTTCACTCAGCAATGCCAATATAAAGGACCTCTGAGAGCAGGAGGCTCAAGGTTGCCGCTGTTCTTGCCCATTCATCCAGGTTGGGGGTATTTCTAAAGAGCAGGTGCACTTTGTTGGGAAAATACTCAGTTCCCTCACCTTTCAGAGGAGCAATTTTAGGCAGGTCCACCCTTCAATGAGCAGCTCTGGAGTACACCAGCATTCAGCAAGGCAGCTTCAGTTCACCCATTAGTTGTGGACTAACCAACCCTTCATTGGGCAGTTCTAGCATTCTACTTTTCTAGGTCACTACTTTTCCATGGGTAATCCACCGTTATTGAACAGCTCCATGTTAATCCATCACTAGGCCAGTTAAAAGTTTGGGGCATTTCTGGGCAGCTCTTGGCTACTTCTATGCTACTCTGTGCTTCAATAGGTAGTTCTAGGCTAACCTACCCCTCTGTGGGACAGTTCTAGGCTGGTCTACCCTTCTATGGTAAAGTTGTAGGCTAGTCTACACTTCGGTTCTGGACTAATCTACCCTCCTGTGGTGCTGCTCTACGATATTCTACCCTTCTGTGGGGCAGTTTTAGGCTAATCTACCCAACATTTAGCCGGGCAATTAATACATATTGTAGGCATATCTAGTCTCAATTGGCTAGTCTACCCTTCAATGGGTCAGTTCTGGGCTATAGCACCCTTTTGTGGGGCAGTCTTGGGCCAGTCCAAAATTCAACCAGGCAACTATAGTATGCCAGTCAACATTTCAAGGCACTCAATTATAGATAAGTCTAATCTTGGACAGAGAAAGCTCAAAAGCTTTGGACTAGTCCTGGATTTCTCAACCACTGGGCTTTTGAGGCCATTGGTCCATAATTGTTTACTTAATATCATCTAATGTGGCCAAGTGGGCCTTGGCAACATGCAGTGATAGATAGGTGGGCCTTAATGTTAAAAAAGGTTGAGAATCATTGGACTAGTCCATCTTCAACCGGGCAGATATGAGATAATCCACCCTTTATGTGGTACTTTTATGGACATAGATAAGATATAGATAAGACTAATCTTCAGTATAGAAACCTCAGCATTTAGCTAAGGGTATTTCAGTGAATAGCTAAGACTACCCTTCAGTGGTTGGCTTAGATTACCCTTTAGTTTGCTCCTTATTGGAGCAGGTATAGACTAACCCACTGTTCACTGTTCATCCACAGTCCAGGGTACAGAAGGGCAGTTATAGGTTAGTGCCCCTCTCACTAGAGCAATTAGTCTAGTCCACAGTTATATGTACCTCCCCCTGTCACTTGGGCAAATCCCCAGGTATATGCAGATCATGGGCCAGTTAGAAAACAGTTCAATCTGACAGATATATGCTAGTCCACAATTCAGTGGGGCAGACACTGGCTTGTCCTGCTGTCGTCGGGGTATATGTATTGACCAATACAGGCTATTCCTCCCATCGATGGGGCGGTTATACTCTAGTCCCCCTCTCGGTGGGGCAGTTATAAGCTAGTCCACTATCCAGTAGGGCTCCAAAAGGCTAGTCTACACACCAGTGGGGCAGCAGTAGGTCAGTCCACAGATCAGTGAGGTAAGTCTAGGCCACAGATATATATCCATCATAGGGCAGACATCCCGGCCTTCAATCGACAGTTCAGAGTAACAAACATAGACTTGAACAGGGAAATTATACTTGAGCCCACCCTACAGAGGGGCAATTATGGACAAGTCCACACCACAGTGGGTCAGTTATAGACAAGTCCACTCTTCAGTGGGGCTATTGTTGACTAGCCTATGCAACACTGTTATACACTAGTTCATCCAACAGTGGGGCAGATACTGACTAGTCCACCCTACACTGGGGCAGTTACAGATTAGTCCACCCTTTAATGGAGCAGTTATAAACTCGACCCTTTAGTGGAGTAGTTCATCCCACAGGGGGGCAGTTATAGACTCGTCCATCCCGCATTGGGGCACTTGTGGATTAGTCCACCCTACAGTGAGGCAGTTATAGACTAGTTCACCCTTCAGCGGGACTGATACTGACTAGTCCTGCCAACACTGGGGCAGTTATGGACTAGTTCACCCTCCACTAGGGCAGTTTTGGATTAGTCTACCCCACAGAGGGGCAGTTATAGACTTGTCCACTCTTGAATGGACAGTTCAGTGTGACAAATATAGACTTCAATTGGGCAGTTCTTCTCTGTTAGAGCCTTGAGTGGGGCATTTATAGACTAGTCCACCCTTCAGTGGGGCAGATCTTAGACCAGTACAGTGGTTTGTGACCCTGCTAGTGTGAACTTGCTCTCAGCTGTGTAAAACCAGAGCATCCCCCAGAGCTGTAATCTCACTCATATTAAATCCCCTGAGCTCTGTGTGGTGTGTGGGTGTGTGTGTGTGCGTGTGTCACACCGCACAGTCCTGCGCCATCATGTCACATGAACGCGCATGGTCGGCTGTCATGATGAGCTCAGGCTCACGCAGTGTCCCACCTACCTTTCCCTGGACAGCTCCTTCTCCTTCTCCTTCTGTTCTGCTCCTCCTGCTCCTGTACCCCTACTCCTGTTCCAGTAAAGCCCAGATTCCTCCTCAGCCTGATGCGCGCGCGTGTCCGTATGTATGCGTGTGTGTTATCAGTGCTGAGGCCGCGAGCCTCTGCACTCTCTGATAGCGCCGCGCGCCACCGGGGGGCGGAGACTGCAGGCACGACTACAGTACGACCACGCCCACTGGTTTGAGATTGGTTTACAGTGTCCCGCCCCACTCGCCGGGATTGGCTGGTGAAATTTATGATGAATTTCACTTAAATAATCCTCAGTGGACGAAACTCTATCATCAGCATCACCATTTTATAAAGAATAAAGTAATATATATATATATATATATATATATATATATACTGCTGAGGTCCCTTGAGCACACTGCTCCCCGGGGGCCTTCCCCACTGCTTAAACTGGAGAAAGAATTTCACATTGTTCACACAGTATGCTGTGTTCATGTGTGACTAGAAAGGGGCACTTTACTTGAATCACCTTGCTGGTGCAAAAACACTATTTTATGCATGCCCAACTGTCTTATCTTTGGTTTATTGAATAGATTAAATGAGAGAAACAGGATCAAGTATTTTACTGTGACAGGTTGCAAACGGAGGAGTCTAGATAAAAGGGTTTCAGCCACTCAGCATTCAGCACCACCAGTATACTGATCACCACCCGATCATCTGGAATCATCTGCTCCTGATTCTTCGCTGGTTCTGGTGTTAAGTTAGATGTGTTTTGCTAAACTTGAATGATTCATGCTGTGTGATTTAACAAACAAAAAATATTCCTCTGAAACTGGTCAGGTTCAGGGACTGGACTGAAAATGAGAGTCCTTTAGGAAGCCTGGAGAACTGTTCCTCAAGGTCAAATACATACAATTTGGATTTCTGGAAGCAAAGTATGATGAAATGTGTATAAATAAAAGAAAGGATGAGGAGAGCCATCCTTTATTTATTAGCTAAAGTACTTTCACAATGATGTGAAGAAATTATCACACCTTGACAGATTGTCTTACAGTTTAATCCAAAAGCTTTTGCTAAATTACAATTAAAACTGTTGCATAGATTTTGCAAATGACAGAATTACATAGAACAGCTTAGATTTGGCCTTTCTCTGCTCATTTTACTACAAAATTATGTTTTATGTATCGGTAGTTTAATATGCTGGGGAAAAAACAGTATGTGCACTAGGCTACATCTTAAGGGCCATAAAGGGGTGTGGCCGTCAGACATGGCCTGCTGCTCTGATTGGGTCTCATGGGGTCCAGGAGATCACCTGGATGGCGGTGGCCGAGGCCCTCTGTATGATGGGCTCTGGATGCTGCAGTCGTTTCTGTAGTAATGGCAGGTGCTGCAGAAGCTCTCTTCGGGCCACAGGGGCCTCAGCCAGACAGGTGAGGGCCCTCAGCGCATTCACACACACTGCCCGGTCCTCACACTCCACCAAACACAGCAGGGGGTTCAGGGCCCCCGCATCCAGAGCCTGGAACTTTCCTACACACACAGATTCTGATTATTAATGGTAATAATAATAATAATGATAATAATAATAATAATAATAATAATAAAAGGTGTATGACCACATAAAAACAGTGCTTAAAGTCACCAAAACATTCATTTTATGGACTTGGCTCTTAGTAAGCCATTTATGGCTAAGGGCCGCTGAAAGCGCACAAAGCAGCGTTCACAGGATGATTATTTTTAATTAAACAGTGACACACATCTTTCGTGCATCACTGTTTTGGAATAAAAAATAGAAGAACAATAGTATGACAGTGTGACTTTTTTTGTTTTTTTACGGTTTCCAGTTTTCACTGTGTGTTTTCCAGTGTTTCTACTTATTGTATATAATTGTATAATTGTTTTTGCAGTGTTCTATAGTTTTCCAGTGTTTTCCAGCGGTTTTTGTGAGCTGTGTGAGACTGTGATTGTGTGTTTGGTGTGTTACTAATCTGGGGTCAGAGGTGTGTGAATAAGTGCTGACCTTTGGTGAGGACAGCAGTGTTCATGATGGTTCCGGCAGCGTTCGCTCTGACCCCCAGATCATCATCATCCAACAACTGGACCAGAACAGGCAACACCTGCTCATCACACACTTTCCTCTTCCCTTCGACAGGAACACTGAGGGAGAGAGAGGGAAGTCACATTTACACACACACACACACACACACACACACACACACACACACACACATTTATTTATATAGCACACTATCAGACACAAAACTCGTACAGTGTGCTTTACAGGAATAGAATAAAAAAAAAAGATTAAAGAAGAAATAAAAGAATTCATTAAAAATCAGCAAAAGACCACACTTATACGCAGATCAGCCGTCATCAGCATTGTTTCTGAGAACCAAACTATTCATTTTTCACTGACATGCGCAGTAAAGGCGGGTTACTGTACAGAGATAGAGAGAGACAGAGAGACACAGAGAGAGAGAAAGTGAGAGAGAGAAAAGAAAGAGAACAAGAGAGAAAAAGAAAGAAAGAAAATGAAAGTGAAAGAAGGGGAAAGGAGAGGAGAGAGTGAACAGAGGGAGAGAAAGTGAGGAGAGATAGAGTGAGAGAGAAGAAGATAGAGAAAGTAGGAGGGAGGAAGAGAAGAAGAAGAAGAGAAGGGGTAGAACGTAAGGAATGCATTAAGGTGGACTCTGAGAGGCTGTCTGTGTGTGTGTGTGTGTGTGTGTGTGTGTGTGTGTGTGTGTGTGTGTGTGTGTGTCTGTATGTGTCTGTATGTGAATGTGTGCATGTTCATTTTTGTTTCTTTGTGCATGTGTGTGTATGTGAATGTGTGTATGTACGTTTGTGTGTGTGTGTGTGTGTGTGTGTGTGTGTGTGTGACCTGATGGCCATCATGGCGCCGGAGGCTGCTCTGCGGATGTTGACAGACGGGTGTGTGAGTTGTTCTTTTAGTACAGAAACTCCGTTGCAGCTCAGAGCTGACAGAGCGTCCACTCGCACGCAGCAGCTCAGCGTGCCCAGAACCAGCTCACTAATCTCCTCCGTCTCCACGGCAACCTTCTTCACCAACCGGGACACCAGACCCAGAGACACCATACACTCAACACCTACAGAGAGAGAGAGAGAGAGACAGAGAGAGAGAGAGAGAGAGTTCTTGCATAAGTGTAGAGTTCTTGCATGAGTGTTTAAGAAAAAAGGGTCTTTCGTAAAACTTATTGTGTGAAAATCGTTCACAGTGGAGGTAAATGGAACCAGATGTCTGCCTCTAAAATCTCCCTCTGGAAAGTTATTCCATGAAATCCTGATAGTTGTGCCTGAGACATTGTTCTGCTAGAGTTTTGAGAAGCTTTTTGTCCTAAAACATTTTGTCCTAAAACAGAGACACTTTAAGCTTCATTGGGGGTCGATAGTAAGTAAAACCGCTGCATTTGTGTTGGAATCTACAGTGAAATGAATCACATCTGTAGTAAAACGTTTTCTGACCTGATATGCTGAGGTAAAACATCCAAAATCCTACAGCAAGAACAATAATAGGCTTCTTATGTGTTTCACTCATGTAAATCACTGGGTGGAAAAGTTTTCCACCCAAACTAGTGATTTTTTAAAAGGTGGGTGGGGCACATCTCCCACTAGTAGCATGGTTCTGGCACCCATGCATACAAGGCATCTCAAGCCACAATTATAACCTAGAGGTGACAATGGAATAACACTCTTTCACACTATTTCTCCAAAACTGTAAGTGTCAAACTTAGCAACAGAGACCATTTAGTCAGGGAGTTAGTTAGTGGGTCACAGGTAGTGTCTGGGTTCGAGTGCCGGGCCGCTGATACTGGGATCAGGCTGTTCTGGCTCGGATTGCCACGTTCACTCCTAAATTTCAGACCAGATGGGTGCCGCCCACACTTAAAAAAATACTAAGCTACAGGTATTACCCACCCCTTCCCCCAACTGTATGTCCCAGAAACACAGCACTGCTGTAAGATATATGATTGGTCAGGACGCTCACCTGCAGGAAATTCAGCCATCATTTTTAGCGCTTGGTGTGTGTTTTTCCGACAGGCGTCCACTGGCTCATCCAGCAGCTCTGAAAGAGCGCTGATCATACCCAGCCTCAGAAAAGCCTCCCTGTAGACCCAAACACACAACTAAAAGTTTCAAATAAAGTGACCAGGGAGTGGAAGCATAAGGTGTTTCTAAGAAAGTGGCAGATGAAAATGAGGAAAGGAAAAGTTCTGAATGTCAGAAAGGCCTTATACACTCACCTGCCCACACTGTGTTTAGTGAACAGATTGAGCACCTCGGTGGTTGTTGTCCTAACTGAGTCATCCTTATCCTTAAGCAGAACCATCAATCTCTCTAGACACCCTGAACACAATAAACACCATGAAATTACAGATACCGGTGATCAGTATACTGGTGGTGCTGAATGCTGAGTGGTTGGAACTCCTTCTAGGCACCTTCTGGGCACTTTGCAGCCTGTCGCAGTAACACATTTGTTACCATTTCTTTCAGTTAATGTGCTCTCTCTCTCTCTCTCTGTCGGTCTCTCTCTATCCCCCCTTACATAGTGTGTGTACAACTGACAATATTTTTAAAAACTATTTGAATGCATTTTTGTATGACATTATCTATACGAGTGTTCTTCAATGTTTTGGTGCTATATTGTGCATAATATAATATAATATAATGTAATGTAATGAAATTTAATATAAAAATAATGATGCTCAATACCATGGTGGACAGCCTCATAAACTCGTTCAGGATCATGAATCAGGTCTCGCAGCGCCCCCAGCGCCCCCTGCTGGACATTTCGGTCTCCCTCCTGCAGTTCCTCCACAAGCCGCGGGATGGCGCGCCTGCCGAACGCCACCGGAGCCTGAGCCGGGTTAAGCAGCGAGGGCAGCCGCTCCGACACCCGCGTCCCGGCCATTAAAGCAAAAACAACACGATTCACCCCCCGCTGGATATGAACAGAGGATTAACATATGAATATATATATGAGAAAAAACTAAACCGAGTTTTCTCACCTGCACTGGCTGTGTTTACAGCCTCGGTCGGTGTTGGTACTGCTGGCGCAGCCTCTTTCGTATTGCTGTGCCGTTGCTAGGCAAACACACGTTAACACCATCGTGTTGCCTGGCAATAAGGTACACTCCGTAAGTCTCTGCGTACTGTGAGTACAGATGGGCCGCGTCTCAAATCAACGACTAGTGAACTAACACAGAGCAACACAGTGTAAAAAGTGTAACAGCTTTAAAACACAAGAGTGACTAATACAGGTGAAAATAGTCATGCGTGTGTGTGTGTGTGTGTGTGTGTGATTGTCTCGAGGCACCCATTATTTCTTAATACTTTACGTTGTATCAACGCGTGTTTGTGCAAAAAAATTGTTATGCCTGTCAAACTGTCAAAAAGTGCCTAAAGATAGAATGACTAGATTTCACCACTTGATCATATAATTTACACCAGTTTCCTCACTGGTTCAGAACTTAAGGTATATGAGCTTTATTCCGCTTGAATGATTCATACGTAGGTCACTTTGTGGTTTGGAAAAAATAATTCCTTTGAAATTGGTCAGGTTCCAGGACTGGAGTGAAAATGAGCGTCTTTGAGAAAAGCCTTGAGAGTCTCTCAGAAAGCTTGGAGAACTGTTCCTCAAGACTATATTTTAAGTCCTGATCTCTGGAAGCTAAATATGGAGAATTCAGGGGCATCAGGATGAGGTTTGTGATAAGGACCAGGCCTGAAGCTCCTCCTCCTTCCAGTCTATTACTAAATTTTTTATCTCTACTTTACGCTGTAAAAAAGTTTTCACACCCCACCGCCTCCCAGCCCATCAACCCCTCATCTGATCAGTGGGGCCTTCAAGCATACAGCAGCTCCTAACATCTGCTCAAAGGTCTCAGTGGTTTCTGTCAAGTTTCTTCTTATTCTACATTCACATAAGACTGACCAGTATGGTCTGACCAGTGTTCTATCAGAGCACAAATCACTTGCAGGAACACCACCATATCACCCACATGTCCAAATCTCAAACACAGGAACAGTCCAGATGGAGTAAAGACGTAAAATCAGATTTATTAGAAGTGAATTCTACATTTCAGGGAGTTTTCATTGGATAAAAAATACAAAAAGTACAAACAAGATCTGGTCATTTCTAATCGTTCCAATCCAGTCAAACATCATAGTCCATCCAGTGTCCAGCAGTCATCATTCCACATCAGTGTAATTCACATTAGTGGTCAAACATACTGAAACTCACTCCTGATTTGGATTTGGCTTTGTCCACAGACTTTATTTTTTGTCCACAGACTAGTTGCTGAACTTCACTGGTGTACTTTGGAGGCCTTGTTCAGGTTCTGTAGCCGTACAGTTTGATATGAAGGTCGATGAGCTGTCTGAGGAAGCCTCGGTTTGGGAAGACTCCTCGCCCCTCTTTGACTGTGTTTATTGCCTCCACCAGGGTCATGTTGTGCTTCAGCATCAGGTAGGCCAGGACTATGGTGGCCGAGCGGCTCACGCCCACATGACAGTGCACCAAAATCTTACCTACGGTGAGAAAAAGGTCACTTTGTTTGTGCACATCTCGTTTGTGCAGATGAGCTACACACTTTTCCTGATCCCACATGCAAAATATGGAGGCCAAAAAAAGGTGGAGGATATTTGCCGCTTCCATGTTATTGTGGGGATTTCAGCATAAAACTATGAGTTCTCAAAATAAATCAACGTGTGACTGAATCCTGATCTGCATAAAACTGGGGGTTTACTGTATATCTCATTCCAGTTACCGGGTTTCTGACACAATTCTCTCCCCACTGTTTATGACAGGTTGGAGTCAAACCAGCAGAGAGTTATTCTATGAGAGCTGCTTTTGTTAATGAAGTGTTATTTTGCTCTGCATTGTATTCTTGTGTGACAAAAACCTCACATATCTAACTTGTGATCAATGTCCTGGTACAACTTCACACTTCTTACAGTCTTATAGAAAAATGTATTAGCATCATAGAAAACTCCCACTAAAATTTATCATCAACCCAAACAGATAGTGGTACTTGTGCTTTGTCAACTTACCAGCTGTTGGTTTGTGTCTCCGTTATTGTCTTTTTGTGCAACAATAAAAAAGAATGACCTCTTTCCAAACTGTGTTAACGTTTCATTTCAAACAGAAATGGAAATTGCCATAATAGAGTTCAATAAACTTGGATATTCATTTTTAAAAATGTTTTACCATTTTAGCAACAAGGTTGATATAGCACCATGCGAACTAGCATGCTAACTGCTAAATCATCACACAATCATCCCAGAGCATGTGGAGGTCTTTGGTACTAAAAGACTATTTTCTGACCCTGTGTGAGTTACTGTTATCTATAAACATGTACAAAAAGTGGCTTTAGCTATGCTAATGTATGCAACCATGTTTCTATATAACAGTGAATCGTACAGTGTCAGAAACCACATATACGAGTCCATTAAAGATTAATGAACACCTTAAGGGATTTAGCAGTTATCATGCTAATTAGTGAGGGTAAGCTATTAGCTATATTAGCCTCGCGGTACCTCCCCCTCTGAGCGCGCTGTGGATGAACTCTGCTCCACTGTTGAAATTGACGCTCATGTCGTAGGCGGGTGAGTCATGGGCGTCGATGCCCAGGTAGGTGATGCCCATGCCATCATAAAAATCGCCACCCCTCCTGGAGCTGTGGGCACAGTTCAGGACGTGGGTGAAGTTACCTCTGCGCAGCTCAGAACGGTTCTCAGCGAAATCCCTGTGACGGAGAACACACACACAGTGTGGGTGTAATAATCTGAACTCATTTTGCATTTAAGGGTTTAATGTGAGGGAGGGATGGCGACGATTTAACAATGTGACACTGAAAATCCATATATGAGGCATCAAAAATTAACATTACTGCAACAGTGGTGATCAATGGTGTACACGGACAAAAGACATTTCCTCTGGAGTGTTTGTTTGTTTTCTAGAGTAGCAGGGTGTTATGATGTCTATGACTTTTGGTTTTAGAGATTAGGAATTAGGCTTCTTGCTGTTTATAATATCTAGGGTGGTTGCAGAATGAATAAATGAAGACGGGAAATATATATGTTCAGTTCTGTGAAAAAGTCTTGAGTCATTTCCTCATGACTTGCTTCCAGATTTCTTGTATTTTTAATGTAGTCTTGAGGAACAGTTCTCCAGACTTCCTGAAGTACTTTCGGAGGCTCTTTTTTTGACTTCAGCCCCTGAGCCTGAGCCAGTTTCAGAGGATTGTTTTTGTTTGTTAAGCCACACAGTGACCAGAGAAGAAACAGGTGCAGATGATTCCAGATGGTCAGGCGGTGATCAGTATACTGGTGGTGCTGAATTCTGAGTAGTTGGAACTCCTTTATCTCTAGAGGCTCCTTGTATCTTTAGGCACTTTGCAGCCTGTCGCAGTAAAACATTTGTTCCAATTTCTTTCATTTATTCTGCTTAATATCCCAAAGATAAGACGGTTTGGCGGCCAGCTAGGTGGTTCAAAGCAAAATATAAAGAAATAAGGTGTTGTTCCAGACTTTTGTACAGTATTGTATGTGGCTTGATGATCTCTACATACCATCGCTACTGAAAAGCTACAATAATAATGTGAACAAAATAAAACACTTAATAATAATAATAATAATAATAACAACAACAACACCAACAATAAGATAAAGAAAATGTTTCTCTCTCGTTTACTGCTGTGAATGATTAAAAACAGACAAAGACTCCTTTTTACTTGGTAATTTAGCAGATCAGTGTTTCCCAGTCTTACTCTCTGCATGTTGAGTTTGTGAGGAGGACCAGGCCTGAAGCTCCTCCTCCTTCCACTATCACTAAATCTGCTTTACGTGACAAAGTTTTCACAACCTTACGACCTCCCTGTCTCTCGGGCCCTCCTCTGATCATCAGTGGGGTCCAGCCTTCTAGTGTAGAGCAGTTTAGGACTTCAGCCCAGGTTCCTCCCATGGTTTCCCCTCATTCTAGGATCACATGAGACCAAGGCATGGTCTGATCAGTGTTCTATCAGAGCAGAAAACATTTTCACTCACATGTCTCCTATGTAAAGTCTGGGCCAGACTTCATTAGCAGGGCTGTTGATGGCTCTGCCGGCGAATAAGAGCCGCTCCACCTCCATCACTGCAATACCAGGCGAAGTGAAATCGATCTCCACTTTGGAGGAGTTGCTTCTCCACTCTGAGATTTTCGTCTTGGAAGACATTTGCTGGGCCGTTTAAGGGAAGAAGACGTTGAGATTTTGTTATGAAACTTGAACAGACAGCCTTGAGAAGTTTGGAGTTTTCAAAGCTGTCAATTCATAGCATTCGCAGCTCGAGTTCAGGGGGGCTGCGTCACGCCAGCCAGCTAACTGGGCTATTTTCAGACTCATGGACTTGGCCACATATCAGCAATGCCTAGGATGCACATTTACACACACACACACACACACAGTGTAATGTAATTACACACAAGTAATAAATCTTCTCCAGAATTTGGAACTATTCCCTTACGTACCATTAAGCACACATTTCTCTAAAGCTTAGATTTGGACTCACACCTACCAAAAACAGTCAGTTAGCCTCTACATGTTTGTCCGTTATCTATTAAGACAGTCTATAATGGGTAACAGTATTAGAAACCACATAAGCGGGAAAGACACAAAGAGACATTCTGGCCTTAAACTAACTTTAAACATTACTTCTCGTGTCCCTCGGACAAGAATTGATTTCGTTTAAGGACCAAAAGCCTTCTCAAAACTAGAATAGAATATCAGGTGTCAGACGCTGCAGTTATAACCATCTCATTGAGTAACTCTGTGAGGAAGATATTAGAGGCAGACATCTGGTTCCATTCACCCCCACTCTGAACAGTTCTGACTCGGTGAGATTCTCTAATAATAATAATAATACATTTTATTTATAGGTGCCTATAGGTGCACAAGGACACCATGCAATAAAACAAGCGCAACAAACAGTAAAACCATAATAACAGACAAGATTAAAAAAGAATTTACAATTCAGCCCCTTTAGACATTGAGAATGAATCAGAATCAGGGAGAGAAAGCACGCTTGAACAGATGGGTTTTAAGTGTGGATTTAAAGTGATGTTTCTGAGTTCAGGTGGTAGTGAGTTCCAGAGCCCTGGAGCAGAGCGGCTGAAAGATCTGCTCCCCATAGTGGTAAGACGGGCAGAAGGGACAGTCAAGTAGATGGAGGAGGATGATCTGAGGGTACGAGAAGGAGTGTCGGATAGATATGGAGGGGCAAGGCTAGAATAGCTAGAACACTAAATCCTCTCTGAACCTCTGTTTACATGTTAAGATCTTAATTATGCAGGAATTGTTTAAGGATCAAAGTGGGTTTAAAGTGATGTAGAAATTGGCAGCCAATGGAAGCTGAGCAGACTGGGTCTATACTGTTAAAAATCTGACATAATTTTGACTATCACACCTATTCTCATTGGCCACTTTATCAGAAACACCTACCATGTAAATGTGCTTTGTAGCTGACATGGCATTGTGTGTGGTGCTGGGCCTGTACACTCCCTGGCCACTTTATTGTAGACTCAGCCTGCTGGTGTACAGTAAGACTGTAGCTCATTTGTTGATGCACAGTGTGTTTGAGCTCCTCCAGGGCGGTATTCCATGAAACGGTATTAAGGGAAAGTCTGGCTTATTTCAAGGCAAAGTAAGTCAGACTTTCCCTTAATCCCTGATTCATGGAATACCCCCCAGCGTCATCATCAGAGGTCACTCTCTGACCGCAGAGCTGTCTCAGTTGAATACTTCTGAAAGCTGGACCATTCGCAAAGACACTGACGAATAAAAGCCCCTGCAAGGTTACAGCCTTCGGGTGTCATTTCTGGTAAAATGGCCAGTGGGTTTCAGAACAAAGTACTTTAACTGTGCACTGATGTGAAACATTAAAGGGCCTATATAGTCAAACCAAATTTCCCTTGCAATTTTAGTTTGATTGTAGTATATGAATACACTCCAACCCCAGTCCATTCGGTCCATTTAAGGAAACTGGGCTGCAAAAACAGTCTGTTTTGAAATCATTGTTTTTGTGATGTTACAAAAAGCAATTCTTTGACCGTGCCAGTCTTGCACACCTAAGAAAAGTATATTTACAACCTGTTCAGCTGAGCAGTATTTTTTTAATAGCTAATATTAGAATGTATACAGTAAATATGTCTGTGTTTTTGCTTTGTCATTCCCAAACCTCCAGTCATGGAAGCTCAGTATTACATTATACTTCTCATCAAATAGCTCAAATACCTTCAGCTCAATCAATACTTCATTATGGTTAAATCAGAAGCAGCTGATAGAGTTTCACAAATCAATGCAGAGGCTGGAGGTGAAAAGTGGAACCGAACCTGTGTTCTTCTAAGCAGCCCACAAAACTTCAAGTACTTTTTTTTTTTTTTTTACAAACAAAATGAATATTGATACTATTTCCTGTTTTGTTTGTTTACATTTATTCTAATGTTAAGTCATGTTTTTTCTAACGAAGTCCCTCAGATAAATGGCTTTAAACAGCATCCTAATACTTCTGCACTCTACTATGCATGCATTCAGCTTTAGAGTCTACAGCAATTTAGCCCGTCTTATTCATAACAACATGGACTGATCTTTAAAGGAGGCACAATCTAGAGCAGCTAATAAGAACAAATGTTAATTACACATATTAGGTACGCCTATAGCATAAACAGCCTGTTTAATTCTAAAGGTGAAAAAGGTAATGCAAAAATGACATACATAAAACCACAAAAATGTTAGAAGTGGACAACAGGGGTTAAAAAAAATACACCAAAAATAGAGCATTATAGGCTCTTTAAGTGCTAATATTAAGATAAATATTGATATGAAAAACGTCAAGCTGGTTCATTCTGAAAATAAAGCCAACGCCACTTATTTCAATGTCATTTTTTATTATTATTTTGTGAGCAGCCTATTTGCCATTAGATTAGGGGAAAACCGCCCCCTCGTGTTCAAAAACATGCATTACATCGGAAACCTCAGCAAGCAGGTTTTGGTCCTATTCTGGATTTCTTGTGTTCTTTATTTACAAGTTATACAAATATACTCTCCTTTTTTTTGTAAAGCTTCATCTAATATACAATTTCAGGTTTATATAATGAGATTGTACAGAATTACAGAGAGAGAGAGAGAGAAAGAGGGGGAGGAGGGGGAGGACACAGACAAATTAGACTTAATTCCATGCAGAGAACAATAGTTATGAAAGCCTTCAGCTTGTTCTTACTTCAGTACATTATATTTGATCATCGTATACGAAAAGCACCTGCCGATAACATGGCACGATTTATTTTTCCCCTTTAAAAAAAAAAACACATCCTTCGTGACTGGAGGAAGACCTGATGAATGGTCCAGGGTGAAAGTGACTTTGGTGCAAAGTATTAAATATAGTGGTGTTTTTTTTTTTTTCTCCCCCACCTTTATTTATTTGTCTTTTCAAGGAAAAGCGACTGGCCTTCCCTGTCCACCCTCCCATTATCTAAATACAAATTTTTACATCTTGTTAAAAAAGGCCTCTCTCGCACGTTTTGTAAACACCGTTTCGAGGCCGGTTGTTCAGACAGGACACTGACTTTGCTGATTACATGAGAAAAACAAACAAACAAACAAACAAACAAAAAAACAAAACAGAAATTAAACATCTAAGGCTGTGTAAACCCCTGTTAAAGGCCCATTTGTATTGCTTCTGGTGCGCCCAGTGTGAGTGTGTGTGTGTGTGAGTGTGTGTGTGTGTGTGTGTATGTGGTGTTTTGGAAGCATAACTCCAATGCCAACTTAGTTCACATGGCTGTTATCATAAAAGGCTTATTGTTACTACCATATTATTACTATAGTGACTAACTCAGGGCTGCACAACATGCTGTCAGTGATTATCACAATATTGGCCTGATTCTAAAGGCTGTGACAAGCATATGAGCTCCCTAACCAATTCTTGCAGGCCAGGGAGCGTTCTGACCAATCACAGCTCTACATAACTTTCCAAGTTTTAAGGAGTTGCACCACCATCGATTTATTAGTAATGCTATAATCTAGGGATTATTTATAATTTATTGACTAATCATATAAAAGCAGTTTATAACAGTGAGCATTTGACTACATTTGTTAATTTGGAACTGTTCCTGCTGGTGTGGGTTTCCCCCCTTTCAGTGGTATTGAGTGCTACTGGCTCCCCCTTGTGGAGATTCTACTAACCACAGCTTTACAATGACCTACAGATTCCCTGTCAATCAAATCGTAAATGTATCATTGTACAAAGAGCGTCATTGACGGAAGTTTAAAATACGAAATTAATTGTACTTGAAGAATCTGGACAGCACCGCCCAACATTAATCTTTAACCCTGTGACACTGTTTACTCACCAGTATTGCTGCACAATCTGCTAACTGTTGCAATACTGAGATTACAAAAGCTGCAGTGCAAATGAGCCTCTAACAAATCACAGTGTTTCTGACTAATCTAGGTCTTCATGTAATCCAACAAAATGTTCATTTGCGAATCAGTGCATGAATGGGCGGTTTCCGTAGCTTAATTTCCGTAATTCAACTGTATGCATGGGGGAAGTAAATGTACCATTTGAGACAATATTTACAGAGTTTATGCCTTTTCAGTTCCGGAAATGTGATGATTTTGGCCCTTTAACGTTCCGAAAGGCATTGCAATCGCAGTATGTAGCAGTAACATTGCAGTACTAACATTATGTACATATTGTGCAGCCTTACGAGTGTTTTAAAGTAGTATGTAGCACTATAATCACGATGCCCATACACTGTCCATATTGTGCAGCCCTAGCTGTGATAATATTGAACTAAGAATTCTCAACAACTCAGGAAAGGATGAAAGATGAAAGAAAACCAGCTGGTTTGAGATTGAGGACAAGGTGTGCACAACATTTAGCAAAAGGAGTTACTGGCTAATGTAGGACACTGGCTAAAGTTTGGAGGACTGGGAGACTTTCCATAAAGCAGAATTATTTCAATGCCCGCGCCGCCACCTCAAAAGGTCTACTTCTTCAATCTTAGCTGTGGAGCTACGAGAAGTTCATGTAACCCAAAAAAATATACAAGTTAGCCACATTAGCTCCAGCTCTAAAACCTAAGACATTAAACATGTCTTAGTTGATCCACTACATGGTTGTTGATGTAAATACCTGTGAACCAGTCCTTTAAGTTAAATCTGTCCAACAGGAGAAGAGATGAGAGTCATTTCTGCTCTAGAGTCCCTCACTTTTGGGACAACCTTCTCAGTTTCACGTATAATTCCCTTGAAAAAGTGCCAAGGTGGGAGTGACTGGATGGCAGTGTGTTTGCCGATTTTGCAGCAAAAATGAACAGAATTAAAGGTGGGTAGAACTGAGCCGAGTAGAGGATGACAGGTAGAACTGAGCTGGGACTGGATGTGACAATATCTACACTTCCATGTCCAGTGTAGATATTTTTATTTGGTGATGCCATTGAGCTGGGAAGGTTCTGTGGGGGTGAGAGGTCCTCTTAGAAAAGTTACACTTTCCTGAGGTCTGTGTGACTGTGAAAGTGTAACTGTTCAGGAGGATCCCTTAAATTGCTAAGAAAGTGTGTGTTCTAGGAGGACCCTGAAACTGTTAAGGGTTACTCCTACAACATTGTGAGCGGTGGAGGTTAGGGCTCATGGTTCCCTAAAGAACCACTGATAAAAACATTCTTTAAGGGAAACAGAAGTGGCCGATGGTTATGAGAACGACATACTTTTGTGTAACTCTTTGTGGAAGGATTGTTGGTGCGGGTGGAGTTTCTAAAGGCTCTGCCTGATCTCCATGGATACAAGATGTTGTAAAGTTAAATAAAACTTCTGCCATTTTTCATTCTGTCTCACCCAAACACGTATTATTAGAGTGGAACAGCGTTTTACTGGCTTTATATAGTAATGCATTTCAAATAGTGTTGGTAACTGACCATACACTGCAGGTGCACCATAATGAGGTTGGGCTGAAAATCTCTGCTCCTTTGTGTGTGCCAGTCCTCCGCTATTCACCAACTATGGAGCACTGACCGGTCAATTCATGAAGGATGTTGATTTGGTCAGTATAGTTTCCATGGCACAATATATTATATGGACCAAGGACAATATTAAGACCACTAAATAAACTGTGTGACTATTTACCTGGGTTTGTAACTGTTCTACAACTACGCAAGTTAAATATACAGTAAAATGACAGATGAATTCCAGCTGGCACTGAATAAACAGAAGACGGAGAACCTATTGTGAACTGAGCTGCTTATGGCACGCCGAGCAAAAGTCCCAGTGCCAGACTGAGCCTAAACCAAAACCAAAATCTAATAAACTGGTATTAAAAATATTCACTGTCTGATGAGTTTTTAAAAAAGCAGGACTTCGAAATAGGATCATTTAAATCAGAGTTGTGATTTGTCCAATAGCAATTCCCCTTTAGTTCTTCTTCTACTGAACAGGTCTGATACACAATCTCAGCTTTATGTGTGCCAATTAATAACGCTACTAGTAATAATAAAAAATAATAATTTCCTAAAAATACTTAACAGAAGCCAAGGGGCAAGTTTCCTGTTCTTTTACTGTGTGCTGTTGAATGTGACTTTATCTATTTTATTCATTCATCTATTCTAGTTATCTGGATAAATATTAGAAATCCTGCTTTCTGAAAGTTTACGTTTGAATTACTGGCAACACTAGGAAAAATAACCTACACCCAATCTCAAAAGACAAAATAAACAAACAAAACAAAAATCAAACCAGAACAACAACAAAAAAAAGACATGAAGATATGACCAAACTATGTGCCAATCAAACCCACTACCTCTGCCCCTCTCCTGGCACTGGCACTAGAAGGCCTTCTTCTCCAGACGGTCAAGGATGGCCTGGATCTTCTGCACAGCCTCTTTCCGAGCGTACCGGACGCTGTCCTGACCGTTGGTTTCCACGGAGTCCAGCTCCAGCAGCTCTTTGGTCAGCAGCTCCTCCAGGTAGCGGTAGCTTTTGTCCGTCTTTTTGCCCACGAACTCGTCCACGTCCTCCTGGAGCAGCTGGACTCTGGCCAGGACCTGCTGGACTCGAGCCAGGCTGAGGTTGTCGCAGGGTGGTGCCGCAGTGGGGGTGGGACCTGACGGGGATGGGTCGTTCTGAGCTGGCTTGGGTTCAGCGCCGCCCTTCACTCCGCCACCACCAGAGGACGCTCTATTGTAGATCTGAGGAGGGGCGCTGAACTCGGTGGGTTTGGATGGGCCTGGGGTCTGGTTTGGGGTGTTGGGCCGGGGTTTGGTTCCCGCTGGCTGGTTTCGGGGATGCAGCTGAGGTGGACCAGGATACGGAGGTTCCTAAGCAAAGACAAAAGGTAGCGAGGATAACGTTAGTAACTAATTTAAAGACAGATTGCCTTTCCACAAGAAAATGGGACGTGTGCTTACATGGTTGGTATAATACCAGAGTCTCCCAAACATTGCTTTTATGGCCAAAAAAGGTCTGTGTTCTATTCACATCAGGATCTCGAACCGGCCCCTGTAGTATCTCTCTTTATCCAGCTTTATCCAGGCTGTTAATGAGCCTGCTGTGTCTTTAGCTCTGGAAGATTTGTTGCTCTGCGTTTTGACGCTTTCCAGCTGCCATAGCCGCGACATCACAATACTCACTCAGAGACACTCTCTCCAAAACACATTTACAGCTGCTCTTTCTCCCCAGAGATAAGTGACTGATCAATCAGAAATCTCATGTGACACAATCACACTAATTATGAAGGAGCAGTTTTGATTTTATTATTCCATTATTTTATTATTATAGTAGTTTATAAATATTCCAAGTGAATCGTATTTTTCAAAAACACTCTCATACACCTGAAAGAACCATTTTACATAGTAACCACCTAAAATTCCCATTTTAAAGGGAAATTTAAATTATTACTACTCCAAATAATATTTATTTATAAACTTTGCAATGAATAACACTGTGTGAATAAAAAAAAAAAACCCACAATTCTCACGCCTCTAAAGAGTAGCATTTAAATGTTTTTCTCCTACTTCATGAATATTTATAAACTTTAAGCCTTGGTGCTACATCATTGCCATTGTGTAATAGTCTAACCATGTGCAAGTTCATGAGCAATTTCATACTGGGTGCTGAATCATTTCATTATGGGCAATTTCTTCTTATTACTTTTGATCTCTACAATCATGGACAATAACAGTATAGAAAACAAGTGTTAACCATTATTTGTGTTACTAGTGAACTACTTAGTAAGTTTTTATAAATAATAACTATTTAGTACGGGGTATTTTTTAGGCTTTACTTTAATTTTGTTTCGTCTCAGTGTTGTAACATAAGCAACTTAAACTGGGACCAATTTTTTTGATTCTCAATAATTAATGAATGAAAAAAACAGAGCACTATAGTGACCATGTCGGTTTTTTGATGTTCACCCACAAAACTTCTGGTAAATTGACAAATAAGCATTAAGCATTGTGTACACCGAACCTTTGCACTGAACATATACAGTATATTCTTGCACACTTGACAAATGAACAGTCGACTCAAACCACATAATTCTGCTTAACTGACTGAACTGTAGGCAGAGTTGATTGTCCTGTAAACGTTAAAGGTCCCACGGTGTAAAACCTAAGAATGGAGGAGCTGAGCTCTGTTACATAACCAGCTTTAGAACGTCACAGAAGGTTACGAGGGGTCAGCTGGAATGTGCCTGCTTCCCTTAAGTTACACCATTGTGTGCAATTGTGTGTGTGTGTGTGTGTGCGCGTGTGTGTGTGTGTGTGTGAGGGAGGGAGGGAGGGAAAAAAGGGATAAAAGACTGGAATGAACTTGAGAACAGCACTCAGTTTGACCCAGGATATCCGTAGTCTGTCCATATACTCTGATAAATGTTGAGTCTTGAGAGCTGAAGCAGAAGATTCAGAAACTTCAGCTCTGATCAACAAACAGCAACAGGAACAAACTCCCTGCTGGATCAATATAAACTGACTTATGAGAGGAAAAACTTATTCCAGTCTGTAATATTTATGCCCTATGCAGCATCACAGTCCAGCAGAAGTGCTGCCGTAGTCATGCTTTTGCTCTTTATTATTATTATTAGTAGTAGTAGTAGTAGTATAAAGGCTTGTAATTTGAAGTAAACTCTTTAGTAAATGGCAATTTTGCTCTTTATTAGTACTCTTGTGCCCTATTATTGTTTATTATTATTATTATTATTATTATTGTTGTTGATTTTGCAAAATTAAGTGCAAAAGGACTGAGCCACCCCTCATTTCTTTACATTTTGCTTTGGATCACCTTGTTGGTGTGAAAATACTATATTCCTGTCTATCAAACTGCCTTATCTTTGGCCTACTGAGTAGATTAAGTGGAAGAAATGTGAACAAATGTTTCACTGCGACAGGCTGCAAAGTGCCTAAAGATACAAAAAACCTAGATAAAAGAGTTCCAACCACTCAGCATTCAGCACCACCAGTATACTGATCACCGCCTGATCATCTGGAATCATCTGCCCGTGTCTTCACTGGTTCGGGTCTAAAGTTAGATGTGCTTTGTTAAACTTGAATGATTCATACGTAGATCACTGTGTGACTTAAACAAAAAAAAACCCAAAAAAAACCCCATTCCTCTGAAACTGGTCACCGTTCAGAAACTGGACTGAAAATGAGTCTTTGAAAGTCCTTCACGACGCCTGGAGAACTGTTCAAGGCCACATTAAACACACATAGAAAGCCTGGATCTGTGAAAGCAAAATATGACTGGGGTAGCAACTTATGTTCATACCTTGTGTTCGTACGGAGGGGGAGCAGGCCCTTGCCAGGGCGGCGGGTGCGCAGGCCGCACGTGATTGGCGTGGTTGGCATACGGCCCATGAGCTGGCTGGGTGCCAGACTGCCACTGCTGCTGAGGGGGGGTTGGACCATACCCACCTGAATGAGGCCAGGCTTCAGGCTGGGGCCGTGAGTGCAGGGGCTGCTGGGAAGGATACGGTGGGGTTGGGGAGCATCCGTCTCCATAGTGTGGGGGGTATGAATTGGGGGGGTATCCAGGACCCTGAAAAAGTGAGGAACCAAAGAGACACAGCTGGGCATATTGAGTACCTACAGGTAACACAAATTACAATTAATATTGAATTTATATCCATCATACAGTCCATATGTGGTAAATAAGCTAAAAAATTGTTTTTTTTGCATATTTTCAAATCATAGTTTTTGTGATGTCACAAAACACATGTAAATATATCTCCCTAGTCTGGCTACAGCAGTCTAGCCCCAACCATTTATGCGCCAACTTGCCCACATATTTAAAGCAAAGTCTACATGATTTCAATAAATACTCAACAAATACACAAATGCTGGACTTTTAATAATTTACAGTTTAAGTGAATCACTAGTAACACAAATAGTTGTTAAAAGTACGTATTGTACGTAAGAGGTCAGTAGTAGATCAGTAATATTGATAAGTAGTGATATTTCCCATGGTAAAGCCTATTGCACATGATAAGAACTAAAGAATACATCTGAACACCATTTATAACGCTTCCATTCTTATGTGACTGTGCTATAGTAGTGAACTGTTGAGTAATTCATGTGACATTAAAAAATATTTTAAAGAGCACCTACCCCTTGGCAGTGAGGCACGCCATAAGGGGGCTGAGGAGAATTCCCCGCGGTTCTGTCAGGACAGCCCTGATTGTGATACTGGGGCGGATGCCTCGCAGGAATCTGCTCACTGCAGTAGAAGGGATTGGACGGATGCATCATATTTGCTGAGTACTGTCCAGGATTGTACACTCCATTGGGATAACCTGACATCGCCTGGACAAGGACAAAACAGAGCGAACACTTCAGCTGAACCCCTGCTGGATTCGTTTTATCAGAGAGGATCCTGAAATTTAGGTTATTAGAGAAAAAGATACTAACCATACTAATCCAACATAGATCTGCAGTGCTTGTAATTTTCTTTTTTTTTTTTTTTTTTTTACAGTATCCAGTTTGAATCTGCAGTGACGTGAAGTGACCATTTGTCATATGTGAACACACTACAGCACACAGTGTGAACAGCACGAAATTCAACCTCTGCATTTAACCCATTCACCAAGTGAAGCAGGGGGCAGCTACGAACACAGCGCCTGGGGAGCAGTGCGTGGGGATGGTACCTTGCTCAGGGTACCTCAGAGGTGCCTAGCGGTCGTGGGGAATCGAACCTGGACTTTCTGGTCGCAGGGCAAATGCCCTAACCACTAGGCTACCAACTGCTACCAACAGTGTGTAGTATTTACAGTCTGATAGATTTAACTGGTGTGACTTTAATCCAGTATGAATCTACAGTGTGTGTAGTTTCTACTGTCTTCTGTAATTAGTTGGAACTCCTTCAGTAATAATAGCCTTGAATCAAATCCACTTCACGCAAATGAGATTAGACGTGACTGTGCAGAGTTACTGAACGTGCCCCAATCACATATTTAGTACTGTGCAAAGGTATTGAGCCCCCTCCTTTCTTCTGATCTTTGGCATAGAGATAAAAAAATGGGATATTTCACGGCAACAGGCTGGAAAGTCCCTAAAGATACAAGGTGCCTAAATAAAGGAGTTCCAACCTCTCAGCATTCAGCAGCACCAGTATACTGATCACCACCTGATCATCAGCACCTGTTTCTTCACTGGTTCAGGACTTAAGTTAGATGGTCTTTGTAAAGGTTGAATGGTTTATACGTAGGTCACTGTGTGACTTAAACAAAAAACATTCCTCTGAAACTGGTCAAGTTTAGGAACAAGACTAAAAATGAGTCTTCGAAAGTCTTTCAGGAAGCCTGGAGAACTGTTCCTCAAGACTACATTAAAAACACAAGAAAGTCTGGATCTTGCGATGCAAAACATGAACAAATGAAGGGGAATCAAGATTTACAGTATCCCTGTCTCTCATGCGGACAGTGCTGCAAGTTCAGTACCTGGGGATTGTATTGCGCTTGTCCATTGACCTCTGCTCCAGACGGATATGCGTTACCATAGGGTCCTGCTGTGTGCGAAGGAGGGTACCAATAGTTTGGTGGATAACCACAGTAAGGATTTGAGTCCTGTGAAAAAGTAGGGTATCGTTAGAAATGTTATAATCAAACCCACAACCGAGATCAAGTTTATCATGAACTAAACAAAACCACCGCAATTTACAAAATGGAACAAAGATAACTGTCTGCATAATGTAAGCCTGATTAAGCAGTACTAATAACTGAGGTAGAACTAGAGCTGCACAATTAATTTAATTGTTAACGCAATACCAGTCTCGGCAATCTGCTGAAGTAGTCCAAAGAAAGTCTAATCATTTTTAATATTTACCCGTTCCGCATGAATGGGCGGGACTAAACAGTTGTGGCCAGATTAAGGAGATATTTTTTAAATATCTTGACTTTGTGACAACACAAAACATAAAAACAGGATGTTTTCTATTAACAGACTGTATTGGTGGTGGTAGTGAAAACAACCTTTGAGACGACATTTACAGACTTCACGCCTTTTTAAATTCCAGAAAAGTGATGATAAGTAAATATCGTGAAAGGATCACAATTGCAATATACAGCAGTAAAATCGTAGTACTGATGATATAAGAATAGTAATAAGAAGAAGTACATGTTTCTAAGATTCTCAGTATTTTCTGTGATGAAAAATATAAATGAAGTTAGCAGTGTCTAGCCTAACTTAGTTGTTCATTGCTTACTAACGGAATAAAGTGGGGTTTTCAAAGGTGTTTTACAACAGTGGTGTCTGTTTATATCTTACTGTTAAAAGACTGAATGAATGGTTTTGCAGGGAGGTTAAAAAAAGTGCTGACAGCAGTCCAGAGCCGTTTGGCTAATGCTAACTGCCCGGGTCGACAGCTCGGAGGAGCAACGTGCCACTTGCGAATGTAAATTTATAAATGGCATATTAAAAAGCGCTTTTCTAGACAAACAGCGATAAAACGCATATATCACGATGTTAATAGGTGAGTGTGGTGGTGTAGATAATCTTAGCTTAGCCTAGCCTAGCCCCGGTTCTCACCATCGCCCCGCTCCAGGAGCTTTCCGGGGTGAAGCCCGAGCTCCAGCCCGCCTTGGGCTGCTGCATGTGCCTCTGCTGCTGCAAGAGCCACGCCGCCTCCCCGGTCCTCTCCGCTCCGGCTGAGTCGTAGGCCATCCGCCGCTATATTAGTGTCGTTATTATTATTACTACTGTTATTAATATTATATATAGATTTGTATATTGTTTCACGCCATCGTGTCGGAGGTGGCTGCAGTCTGACTGAACTGCCGCGCTGCTGCAGCTTGACCTGAGGAATTAAAAATTAATTAAAAACCCTAAACTGGTTTCTTTAAAAACAATATGTACATAAATACAAATATATGTATATGTTAGTTTATTTTTTGATTGTTAGTTTGTTTTTTGCTGTTTGATCAATTTAACTACTTAAAAATAGACATTATATCGAAGCTGACCAGACTGGAAAAAACGAGTAACCAATCAAAGAAGGAGAATGAGAGCTAAGTAGCCAATCACAAAGAGGGACGAAAACGCAACTTATTATTATTAATACTGCTGGTGTTATTATTGTTATTAAAATAATATGTAGTTGCAGTCTGACTTAAACTGACACACTGCTGCAGCTTGACCGGAGTAATTAAATATTAATTAAAAACCTTTAAAAAATAATACCTAAAAACTAAAGTTTGTTTGTTTGTTTTTTTACTTGTTTTTTATGACCTCGACGACGTTTTATCAGTTTAACTACTTAAAAATAGACATTATATCGAAGCTGACTATATTGGAAAAAATAAGTAACCAATCAGAGACGAAGAATGGGTAGCATGTAGCCAATCATAGAGAGGGAAGAAAAGAGAACTGGACAGTTCCAAAAAGACACACAAACTAAATAGCCAATCACAGAGAATCGTGAAAAATGAGCGACGAATCATAGACGTTGATAGAAATCCAACTAGCCAACCAGAGGCGGAGGAACGGATGACGACAGAGTCGATTTACAATATGCGAAACTAACAAATGTTAAAAATTAAACATAGCGAATAATAATAAAAAAATAAACAATAAGGTACAAGATTAAGCTAACAACACAGTGTTAAATATACTAAATGCAAAGTAACAGTAAATATTGGAAATTAAAATTCTGAAAGATTGTAAAATGCTGTTAAAAGAATTAAAGCTACGCAAATCAAATGAACAATGCAATAAACTATTAGAAAAAGAAAAAAAATCAATGATCATACATAAGTAAATAAATAAATGTAAGTAAATACATACATATTTACGGATATTTATAGAAACCATTAATTAATACATAAAATAAATAAAAGCTAAAAAGTAAATAGGCAATATAAATAAAGGCATAAATGCATTGAAAATATTCGAATAAACGAATAAATAAATAAACGTTTTAGAAATTATTCGTTAAGAAATACAATGCGTGGCTAACAAATTAAAGCTAGAGGCAATAGGAGAAAACAAACTAAAAACAATTACTGGCAGTTTAAATAAAGACAAAAAAATACAAAACACGGACCATATAAGATGTTAATAATAAAATTAAAAAGTTATAACAATAAACTGTGAGAGCTGGTGGGCGGTTTAAAGGCTGCTCTCGCCCCGGACGTGTTCTGATCAGAGCTCTGCTCCTGCTCTACTCTCTGGACGGAGGATTTTCTCTCAGATTTTTGGGCTCCGCTTCTAAACTCCCGCATGTCTGCAGGATGAACTACATGCCAGGCACCGCCAGCCTCATCGAGGACATCGACAGTGAGTCCGGAGCCCCTGAGGGACTGAACTCGGGACTGAATCTGCTGGAGCTCAGAGTTAGCACCTTAGCTTTTAGGGAACTTTTGTTGTCCACCTTAAACAGTACTGCAGCTCCTGGCTCTAAGAATGAAAAGCCTGTCAGTGGACAAAAGTATTGGGACACACTCCCTGCAGTGAAGCCTCTCATTCGCTCCTGTTCTGTTAAGGTGGAACGGAATATTCCCACTAGAAGTCAACTTCAGGATTTTACTACTAAAATGTAACATAATGTAGCTTCAGAGTCATTTAAGAGGGAATAGAAAACCGCCTTTTAACCGTTTTACTACTGAATCCAATTATATAAGCGTGGAGTTTACAACTGAGTACTGTGGAGTTTCTGTACACTATATGACCAAAAGTATAGGGACTCACCCACATAGTGCATATAACCTGCAATGAAATCACCCTCTTGATTCCTGCACTGTTTAAGGTGGAACGGAAAATTGTCACTGGAAGTCAACTTCAGGCTTTCTACTAATAAAGTGTCTAACAGAATATATTTCTTGGGTCAATTGAAAAGGAATAGAAAACCACATTTAGCCTCTTAACTACTACTGGAGGGCTTCAGCATACCAAGACATTTTGGACACGCCATGCTTCCAACTGTTTTTGAATACGGTGTCATTAAAATCCCTGTAGGTGTAATAGTCTGCCGTCTTTTGTCCATATAGTGTAGTTCAGCTTGGAGCTACACAATACATTATTTGCTAATAGTTATTGTGAGTTATTGGTTTTTCTGATAAATTGATGTCTTCATATAATCTGAGAAAAGTCAATTTCTTAACTGTTAGAGGTGCTGAGAATGGATGGAGCTAAACTGCTGTAGGAAATATATTTAAATCTGTTGGTTTTGCGGCATTATAGAACCTGTGGGTGGTGGAAGCAGGCTTACAGTTTGAAAGACTGTAAGCCTTTTTCTTTCCTGAAAAGTAATCGTAACTTCGGAGCTTATTTGTTTTTCTTTCTTCTTGCAGAAAAGCACCTGGTTTTGCTGAGAGATGGCAGAACACTGATTGGGATCCTCAGAAGTATTGATCAGTTTGGTATGTAAGCCTGAATGAAACATTACACTAAATAAAACTTGTCAAAGCTATTTAACGCCTTCAGTTGCTAAGGGAAGGGTTGTTTGATATCAAGTGATGCCAGGGCCAAGATCAGGGAACACTAATCCAAAACTAAGGTCCAGTTCTGTCCAGCTGGTTCATTTTTCAAGCTCACAGAGAGTCACACTGTGTCCTAAACCATGGCCACAGATCTGAACCACCTTATTGAAAAAGTTCAGTTCATTTTTACAGCTCACAGTAAGTCATACTACAAGTCTACAAGTCTACCTATAAATAGTTTTAAATGGTACATTCACTTCCCCTATCCATACAGTCCTTAAATGGAAAATAAGCTACAAAACAGACTGTTTTCACATCAGTTTAACAAATTAAATATATTTAGAAACATTGTGATTGGCTCAGTTGTATATGCTCATTTGAATGTCGGTGTTGTAGTGACTATTGTTATAGTGCTTAGTAGACAATACATGTTTCATTAAGAGATTCAGTTAGAGTAGAAATAAAGTATTAATAAAAATATCTCTTTTCGCCCACAGCTAATTTAGTTTTGCATCAGACAGTGGAGCGCATCCACGTGGGGAAAAAATTCGGAGACATTCCCCGAGGAATATTCGTGGTGAGAGGAGAAAATGTGGTCCTGCTCGGAGAAGTAGTGAGTCTTTTTGCTTTTTCGGAACATTGCCATGGAGATGAGATCTGTTTTAAATACAGTAAAGCTTATTCATAAGCCTTATCCTGTCCAGGCTCCGCCCACAAATGCATTCTTTTATAGCAACTGCTGTTCATTCTTTACAGATCCACATTCAGCCTAAAGAGGCATCGCATCAAATAAAGACAAATATTGAGCAAAATCGCCAAAATAAGAGTCCCTGTGACGAATAATCCTGTGTTTTCTCCTTTGGGTCACATGACAAAAAGGCAGGTGGTACTGGTGGACTGAAATCCAAATGTAAACTATTGGTCAAAAGTTTTGGCACCCCCTGGAAGTTTTTACATTTGCATGTTACTCAATTTATATTTACACAATATACACTCAATGCTCTTTGCAAGCAATACGTTTTCTGTATGTCAGAGAGGAAAGCTGGAGTTTAGTGTGGTAATCAGATTCCTCCTTTATTTTTTTTTCTACTTCTGCATATCCATGGCAACCAAAAGATGCAAACTAAACACTAGAGGTTTGGAGAGAAAATTGATAGTGATCGGCATTACATATCGATGCACTGACACAAAGTATAATTATTTAATATTTTATCATTTTAAGAATGTATTTTTAATAGACTTGTTTTGGTACAGATGTCTATTTTGATAGCGTTGTTTCTAAAGTCCACATAAGGGCTTTTTCTCACAGCAGAAACTGGAAAGATACTGCAGAGACTCCAACAATAAAATCATTTCATAGAATAAATATCATGATGGTATCGTATTATTGTTTCCGTGGTGATTCCCACCCCATGATAAACACTTATTTTAACGCTATGGCAATTAAGTAAAGGTTAAATGGCCACATTTTGGTGCAATTTATAACCATGAAAACTTCCAAAAAATATTTTTACAAAAATAATGACAATATTGTGGCAGAAAATTTAAGTTACTTTTCATGTAGTCTCAGCCTCAGACGTTACGCCCATGGAACGTTGGCTAAACGTCTGATGCATATGGTACACAACTGGAAACACTTCAGGAATCTCGAAGTCGTCATCTGATTGGTTGAATTTTATCGGATTTCCGAGTGTCGCGTTTATTTTCGGTCCGCCGGGAAACAAAGCGCAGACGTGTGATCCTACTGATTTACTCGGTGTTTTG
>JBBPDB010000017.1:150832-162408 GCA_037974465.1 Brachypetersius altus
CTTCAACGAGGCCCTGCAGCACTTTCAGACCACAGACCTGGGGGACCTCCTGGTACGTGTGTGTGCGTGCACATGTGTGTGTTATAGTTGCATAGTAACTTTGTGATGTTGGCATTATACTACTGAGTAAGGCTGTGATATGCAAATGCGTTCACAAACCAGTCACAGTACTTTCTGTGCTGTGAGCATCCTGACCAATCACAGGTCCTGGTAAGTGTGTGAAGTAAGGAAGTAAGGAAAGTAGTATGCATTTTTCCAGGGAGCATGTACATGGAGAGGGGAGTGTGTGTGTGTATAAGTATACGTGGTATTTTTCCAGTGTTCTATGTGCACCGTAGTGAGGAGTGTGTGTGTGTGTTTTATGATGTGAATGATCTCTCCAACAGAAGAACATTCAGCCAACCATTCGCAGAACGGGATTGGCTGCCATCACTCACTTCTTTTTTGGCCCGCCGCGGCTGCATAAAGAGCTGGTTGAAGAAAGGGACCTGGTGTTCGCCATATCTCAGTGTGAGTAACTCGGCATCTTAGACTCATCTAAGAGGCAACAGACACTCATTAGTTGGTAAAATTATATGCTTATATGCTAAAAATTACCATAAAAACACTGACAGATTGTAATACCCTAAAGGAAGTGTAGGGGGTGCTGTGGCTTCTGTTGATTCATTTAAAAAAGTATTTATACTTCAACAGTTAATGTTTATATTATCTGCTTGGCAATAGACTACAGGAGATCATGTCAGAAGATGCCAGATCACATTTTGGTGGTTAAAATATCTCTCAAGAAAAATGTAAAAATATTTTAAATGACGTGCAAGAGTTAAACAGTGTTCTCAATTTTGTGCAGGTCCTTTAGATAACAGTCAGCCAGTGCACATGCGTGTGCTCCAGACCATCTACAGGAAACTCACCTGCACTCGAGCGGACTGTCCCCGCTACGGCCCGCACTGGGAGAATGTTGGCTTCCAAGGTATTAGGGGAGGGGGGGGCTACTTAAAACTGCTTTTATAGTAATTTTGCTAAAATATTAATAATATTAATTGGTGGTTATTGTTTTACATTTTAGTTAACAGATTAACCTATTGTATAATCACAATAATATTGTGTTATGTGCACCATGCATACTGTTTTCTAAAGTGTTTTTGTTTATTATTTATTTTTTATAATCTATTGATCACTGTTTTGATTGCGCATATGCAGGTACGGATCCTGCTACTGATCTGAGAGGGACAGGGTTTTTGGGTCTGATGCACACACTCTATCTGGTCATGGATCCAGAAACACTACCACTGGCCAGAGACATCTACAAACTCTCTCAACATCCAGTGCAGGTAGCACACATACACACACACATGCGTGCTATGCTAAAATCTTGAGCCACCCTGCATGCTGGGGCAAAATACTATTTTCACACTGTCTTATATTTGGCATATTGACAAAAGGATCAAATGTTTTACTGTGACTGGCTGTAAAGTGCCTAAAGATACAAGGAGGCTAGATAAAGAAGTTCCAACCACTCAGCTTTCAGCACCACCAGTATACTAATCACGGCCCGATCATCTGCACCTGTTTCTTCGCTGGTTCAGGCCTTAAGTCAGATGTGCTTTGTCCTGCTTCATGCGTAGGTCACTGTGTGGCTAATCACACAAAAATCATTCCTCTGAAACCGGTCAGGTTTGGGGACTGGACTGATAAATATATATGTATAAATAACAACACTAAATTTAATTCCTCGTCAAATTCTCTTAATTTCCTGACTGATAAAACCTCTAATGCAGTAACTCTGTTTTCTGTCAATTTTCCAGAATTTTCCGTTCAGTGTGATGTCCATCAACATGACCCGCATCGCCCTGCATGCACTCAGGGAGGAAGCGCTGTCAAAGTGAGTGCACATCCTTCATAAGTTGGTGTGCCCCTCCTGGTCGAATCACATATTTACCTGATTTTTTTTCAGTGTAAATAATTATACATCCTAACTGTAGAGACAATTTTTACTGTTAAATCTAACATAAAAAATGAATTAAATTGAAATTTTACATGTCCGTGTTTGTAAACGGTCTGGACATTGATAAAATAGAATTCAGTTAATTTAACCCATGATTCCAAGGTAATAAAACTTCATGGTAATTACTTTTTGGTGTTGCACAGGGAGTGTAACCGTCGGCAGCAGGTGGTGGGGGTCCTGAATGATTTTTACGTAGCAACGTTCCTGCATCTGTACCAGCTGTGGAAGAGCCAGAAGAAAACCATCTCAGACTCTGGATATGTGCTCAAAGGTGAAGTTCCATAAAGGCTTGTGTGGCTCAGCTTTTGACAGTCTGTAATTCTACACCTGTAGAGTGGAGATATAATTTAGAGGAAGCACCAAGAAGTAGCCAGTAGCTTTATGTTTCTAATAAAGTGGCCAGTGAGTGGAAGTACAGTAAAGTGGACTATGGTTCTGTCTCATGCAGAAGTGGAGCTCTACGCCAAAAAGAACCCCAAGCAGGTCCTGAGACGCCTCGAGACTTTCCTACAGGAGCGCCGTGCAGGGATTGGCCACCGGACATCACCTGACTCACTGTCACATAGCAACCCGTCTCCGGGCGACAGAGAGTCCCGAGTGAGCAGCCAGGGAGGGAAGGAGGGGAAAGAGATGAACTTTACTGGGGTGTGTGAACTTCCTCCAGAGATGGAGGGAGAGGCCAGGCTTATCTGAGAGAGAGAGAAAGAGAGAGAGAGATAGAGGGAGAAAGAGAGAGAGGGATTATGGTGTTTTCCTTTCTGTTACACAGCTGGATTCAATTGAAAACTTAATTAAAATGATAGTTCAGCAAAAAATCTGATTTACCCAGTTTTCTCTCATGGTCTAGATGTTTGGCTGAAATCTGTAGGTCTATTGTTTAGCAAATTGATAGAATTTTATGCGAGTGTGTGGTGAATCAGCCTTCCGCAGCTCCATGCTAATCAGTGGGCCATTAAATTCTATTGCTTATTAGCAACATTAGCCTCATCGCTCCAGTGCTAAAACTAAAGAAGTAAACTTCAGACACCAAACATGTCTAAGGTGATCCACTACATTTCGGGTAGAGTTTGCGTAAATGAAGTTTTTGTTCAAACTATCACTTTAATTAGCTTTTCTTGAGGTGAATTAGACCTGGATAAACACTAAAATGTACAATTCAGGCGTAACGTTTATGCCCACCCTCAGATCTTCAAAAAAAATAAACGATACAATGCTTTTTCAAATATTTATTATAAAAAATGACTTAAATGTAGCTGACTGGTTTTCATTATTTTACAGCCACAAAAGCTCAAGCGATTTGTTTGAAGAGACGCATCAGGTCTGTCTTTAGTGACTGACATTCAGCTTGTGCTGATCATGTGCTGAAAGAATCACGCAGTTCTTCAAAATCACACCTTCAGGTTTACAGATCATTGGACCAAAATTCCTTTTTTAACAGGATTCTTCAAAATTGTGCCAAAAGTATGTTAAGTCCAAAGAAAAGCAAAAAGTTCTTGTGCTCCCCATTCTCCAGATCTTTCTCCTATTGAGCTGCAAGGTTGGACCCGTAAGTGTTCGGTAAAGGAGAGCACCATTTGCAGACTTATAAAGGTGCTGGGAGGGACTTCTACACTTCAAAACCAGTCAGTTACATGTTTGTTTATTTCTGTTTTCTTGTAATACAATTTTGAAAGAGCATCTTATCATTACTTTTTTAAACATTCCAGTGGTGGGCGCTGTGGGCCTGTAATGTACTTCAGGATTTTACAGAATATCTGAAAAGGTGGAAAGATTTCTCTCTCTTCAGTCGTTCGTTCCCCGGAAAGACAGACGTGAAGCTCCAGCTGTAGTGTTAGGAAACCTGCCTCTGGTTGCTGTTTACTGAGGTACCAATGGCTTCTCTATGCTCCGTTTGAAAAAGGCCAGTCTTTGTAGTTGCCAAACGTTTGCGTTTGATTCGTGATATGAGATTGTAACAACTGTCACTTTATATCTTAGTGGGACGAGTTGCGTGAAGATTGTGCAGGTTGTTTGATGGACAGAACGTTGGATTTGTAGTTTTGGTGTTCAGCACTTTGCCCTTGACGACTGGAATGATGACGGAGATGACGAAGGAATGTTTGCGTTTCAGGGTGAGAGCATTTGAAGGCACAACTTAACCCTTTCATGTCCATGTCTAAAAAAAAATTCCCACCCAAACAATGATCATATGAATTTTTATTTTAGAGCACTGATTTATTAAGCTTAATCCTGGACTAAAAACACTAAATCACCATTGACCATATGTTTAGGCTTAACCTGTTTCCTGGAAATCGAATCTCAAAGGACCTATATCATTAGAAACCCAAAATGTTTGTGTTCGCTGTAACGTGAACTTTGTTAAAATATTACAAATACTTTCAAACTTTCATAACATACTGTTCACTCTCCAGTCCTTACTGTCCAAATAGAAACTAATTTGCCAAAACAGTTTCAGATATTTTTGTGAGTTCATGAGTACCAGAATATCATATAACAGTTTGGCCCCGCCCACTTCAAGTCAAAGTTATACGGAGTGTTTCAGCCAGGGCTGCTTTTTAAATGAGCCACAGCTAGTCAGAACAAAAACTGATTTATATACATCATGATTTTAAAAAGCATGAATATTACATTTAACCCTTACAATGCCAGCAGCAAACACCGGTTCTGGACTATTTTACACCGTTTTTATTTGTTGAATTCAGAATTCAAATCTAGGGGTTAAGTAACAATTCAAAAGGGTTTTTTTGCACATCACCCAAAATACGGCTATTGATATGACTAGACTAATCAGAACAAGTTCATAAAATGGACATGAAGGGGTTAATTTGAACGGCCTGGAGTCTGAATGAGTGTGTATGTAAATGCAGGCTCAGTAAACGTCTGTAGTGTTTGAATGTCTCGTTGGGTGACGGTGTGGACTGAGAGCTTTGTGCTGCTGGAGGTGGACGTTGGTTTGGACTTTGATTGTTGGTGCTTTGCTTTCCTCAACACTGTTTAGATAAGCTACAGGAGTCCAAAACAGGAAGTAATTTTCCTCATCCGGACTCGTTTGGTCCTTTCCGTAGGGCAGCTGTGCCATGATAAGACAAAATAACTCGAAGGCATTTCGATTAGGGTTTTTTGTGCTTTTTTTTTTCTTTTTTTTTGGTCTTGTCTTGTAGTTTACCAAAGAATCTCATGACTTTAAAAGGAAACGAGAACATCCGTGGCCAGGGCCATCAGTTGAAGCACGTCTGATTGGACGGTTTTAGCCTTCACAGCTGGTGTTGTCTCCACTCATCCAAACCGGATTAAAGTTTGTGGCCAAATGAGCAAAACGTAATTAGATTTAAATGATGTTTATTGGCTTCAATTGGGTCCCATTAACTGACATCTCAAATAGCTCCTTACTCCATTATGGAAGTTTGACCCAAATATTGCAGTCTATGGCCATCAGAGGATTGCCGGAGCCTCTGTTACTATAAGTTTTAAAGTGCACTATTGGCACTTTTCCACATGGCACAATGAACCGCGCTGTACCTGGAACAAATGTTTTTCCATCCCAAATAAATTGACCTGTACCCGAGCTACTCGATGGCAGGGCTGCTTTCTGATTGGTTGAAATGTATCTTTAATGCTGTGAGAAATGTGAAGGTGTACCAGCACATCACTAACAAGTTGGCTGGGTTAGATTTTCCTCGCACAGCTAAAGAATGCTGAGGAAAAAATGAAATTCAAACAAGGCAGTAAATAATAAAAGACCACAAAATCAAAAGTGGCTCAGACAGAAAAAACTTCCCGCTGGTTCGACTCCATGGACATGGATTAGGGACGACTGGCCATAAACGCAGTACTGTTCAGGTTCAGCACGGTTCCTGTAGACCTGTGGAAAAGTGCCCTGTGTTGGGTGTAGGGAGCCATTTGAATCTCAGCTGCATTGAACCAGAAACATTAAACAGGAAAGTTACTAAGCCTGCATGTATATTACCCATTATATACATGGGAAATGATTGACGGACTGAATTATTTGGGAAAAAATGCATATTTATGTTGAGCCCCCCTTAGATTAACACTGATTAGCTAAGTGTCGTCCCTTGAATGTAGTCAGCCCCCTCCTTAGGGTCCCGTGAAGCTGTCAGACCCCGTGAGTTTCAGAATTGTACGAAATTGAGCACATGCTGTAAATTTTAGGTAACTTCGTTCCAATGTTGTCAGCATGTCAGGTAGCGCTGAAGATGTAGCACCCTATATATCCGTTACTATTTTTAATTCTTAAAAAATGGAAAACGAAAAACAGTGTAATCTTGGTACAGTTGTGTCCGTTCGTCTGAGTTTTCTGAGTCTGGTGTTGTGTATGAGTTGAAAATGGAGATTTTGTGTTTTTTCCTTTTTTTCGTTTTCAGAAATGGATGTAGAAACTCAGTGGATGTGTATCAGGGGTCCCCGACAGATCATTTTTAGAGAACCAGAGTAGTATTTTCTAAACCTGTATGAAAGAGTGTGTTAAAGGTGGTCACGGTGCAGATCACCCTTTCCCTCGCTGTGTTTTTTTTTTATTAATCATAAACGGCATGTCCAGTAGGCCCTATACCATCGTCCAGAGAAAGGAAAGTCCAGTGAATTTAAAGGTGTCAAACTACAAAAGTTATCTGCATCAGATGACTGGATCTACCTGCTGTTACTTTATATTCATACGAATCAAACACAGGATCCGCATTCATAACACTTAAAGGAACACTTTGGTTAGAAAAGCTTGTGTTTTTGAACAATAAATGTAAAAAAGCCACTCATTAGCATTATGCATTTAGCATTAGCATTATGGCCTCATGATGATTAGCGGCTACTAGTTTGGTCGAGCTGTTTCCACCCATTTTTCAAAATCCCAGAATTCCGTCTTTGTAAACAAACTTGTTGAGTGTTTGTTGTGAAATGGTTCTTTGTAGATACTCCGATTTCTTTACTGTGGTGGTGAATGGAACCAGGAGTCTCCAACACAAATACAGCCGTTTTATTCACTATCAACCCTCCAGTGATGCTGATGATGGTAAAATAGTGAATCCGAACTAAATCAGTTTTGTTTGGGGACCATTTTGCTTCTTAAAGCCCTATATGTATCCCTCCACCACGAATAAGTTTCGTTTTAGGACCAAAAGCTTCTGAGAACTTTGTAGAACAGTGTCTCAGGCAGCGCAACAAAAAACATTTCATGGAATAAAAAGTTATTGAGGGAGTTTTTAGAGGCAGACGTCTGGTTCCTTTCACCTTCACTGTGAACAGCTCTTAGGACTTTTCACACCAAACCCACCTTTGTTTACATCGGAAAGTCATTTCATAGAAACCTGTTCTCCTTTCTTTAGGCATTTACACAGTCTGAATTGTATTGGTGTCTTGTTTTTAAAGAGGAAAGGGTGCTCTGTATGTGTGAGTGGGGAATATAAGTATGTAAATAAGAAAGAGACTATATTGTGATTGTAAATGACCTGATGGCTGGGCATATTATGCATAACTCAAGCTGCAGACAAATCTCAGTTTTCGTAGTACGTGATCTGGAGGAAAGCAGTGAGTAGCACAATAAAGGTCTGGTGTGTTCCCGCAGTAATCTACCTAGCTTGAGAATGTATATGTATGTACACTAAAAAAAAAAGCACTGCAAAACATTCACATCTATATATTTCTATAGCCACCGTTAGTGAGGATTATATAGTCTTACACGCGCAAACAAACTCGCTGGATGACGTTTTTAACAATCCTTCTGGTTTTTTGGATGTTCAAATGAGTATATTATTGTGGCTTCTGGGTTTGGCTGTGCTACCGTGAAGTTCTTCTGTTTGTTTTTGTTTTTGTTTTTTTTCCCTTCAAATATCAAAATCTATTCACTCTTCTAAGGCACATCGGAAGATTTGTTTGGACCAACAGTACATGTTTTGAGCTCTTGTCCCTTTTGCCTTCAGAAGGAATCCATTCCAGATGCGTGCTAGGATTTGGTCCTTTGAAATCAGCCAAACTGTGTCCAAGAAAAAAAATCGAATTTAGTCTTGCACTTCATTTAAAAGATGTTAACAGATGTTTTATTTTTTGCCTGTATGGTCCCTCAGAGCATTTTATTGTTACCCTGATTGTAGAGGCCCTATTTTATAATGAGAATATATTTCAGAATATATGCGATTGTACAGTAATGTATTGTATGGAGAATAATAAATAAATGCAAATTGAAAAAAAAAAAAACATTCTGAAGTCTTTTTTTCTTCACTGAGGTTTTGTTAATGTCTTCAAACTAAAATTGAATTATAACAGCTGTGTTTGATCAGAAAAGCTCATGTTTTTGAAAAATAAATATAAAAAAGCCACTTACTAGCATTATGCTAATGACATCATGCTAATTAGCAGCTACTAGATTTTTCAAGCTGCTACTTAAAGGCAAATTCTGCTTGAATTTCAGAATTCATTCATAATTTAGTATTTGAGATACACAGGCACCTCCATAATGGGTTTGGTGTGAAACGAATCATTATACATTATACGTTTTTAGCGGAAGCTCTTATTCAGAGCGACGTTTTTCAGTGCTGTAGTCAACATCTGTTCTTCATGCCTGTAAAGCAAGACTCAAGCCCAGTCTGCTACTAACCAAACTGCTGCCAGTTTAGTTACACCTTAACAAATCCTGTCAAAAAGAAAAGGTCACAAGTAAGGAAAACATGGAATTAAGTAGGTAAGTGTCCAGATTGTTGTTGTTTTTTTAATTGACAGTAAACCCCTGACACTCACGTTCCACCCACGAATTGTGAAAAATAGTGAATTTATGTGGTTAAAAATGCTTATTTTTATAGTGTAAGTCCTAAATATGCTCCCAAAACATTTATTTTGTTTTAAACTCCACTTAATACATTACCCTTTAAAATGTAAAGGTAAGCAAGCACGTTAAGGCAAGTAAAAAAAAAAAGTTTAATTTACAATAATAAAATACTGAGCTTTAAGAAGAACAAAACATTTTATATGTAAATGTAGTTGAATGTATGTTAATATTTATGTTACAAAATTAGTCAATTATATTTTTATTAATAATTAAGCACTCAAATCCAGGAAAAATTATATTTTGCCACGAAAAAATGTTTCCGCGAATTATTAGATGTATGAGAAAATGTATGTGTTTAGCAAGAGGTCAAGTTAGTCACCAAGATGCTCCTTGAAGAGGTGGGTCTTCAAACAAGCTTGAAGACCGTGAGGGACTCTGATTGGAAGCGGGAGTTTGTTCCGCCATTGGGGGTCAAGACTGAGAAGAGTCTAGACGCATGTCTTCCTCTTCTTTCGAGCAAGGGAGGTTCCAGACGAGCCGTGCTGAGGACCTGAGGGGACAAGAAGTGACACGCTACCATGTTGGTGAATATAACCAGGCTTCTCCAACATAAATACAGCCGTTTTATTTACTATCAACCCCCAGTGAAGCTCCACGTGTCTCTGACTGTTAATATGGATGCCGATGGTGGTAACATAGTGTCAAATCTAAATTAAATAGTTTTCTTTGGGATCATTTGGCCTCATAATGCCTTGCAGATAGGCGACAGATAACCATAACCACGGAAAACTTTAACCAGGGATCTGGTAAAGTGTGTAATGGTGCAGTTTTACCAGGAGGGGGAGACAAATCTCCATTAGCTTTACAAGAACCTTGAGTTTGGTATTTTCTAGTAAAAGTCATTTTCTTTACACTTGATTTTGCTCTTTTCTGTCTCAGCCTGAGAGGAAAGGCCTCCACATCAGTTTTTGGGATCGTCCCTCCTTCCTGTTTGAACAGAAGTCTCTTTCAGCAGCTGATCTAAAAACCTGCCTGATTATATGTGACCCAGTGGATTGTCTGTCTGCTTCGGACTTCCTTGGGGGTTTTATGAGACAGTGAGCATTAAGCACGCCTTTTAGTACCAACCTGACCTCGTCAGAGGCTTTTTTTGTGCCCGAAACTTGGCCAGAAGGCGAGAATTTAAATTAGGCCTGTGATCTAAACACGGCTCAAACTGCAGCTTCTGTCACTTAACAGCTTCCCAGCCAATAAAGCAGCAGTAGTGTGGTCTGGAAGTTCTCCAGCTCCACATATGCAAAGTCATAAACTGGTAACAATAGTGATTTACTTTGGCAGTTGAACATTAGGTTCCTTGTTAGAAACCCATCACTCATTATTGGTGTTGGTAGTAACAGACTACACCTAATCTGTGTAAACAGATAATAAAAGAAAAAAGTATTTATAATCAGTGTACAACACCCTTTAAACTGTGTAAATAAATTAGTTATATTTATATACTATGGTTCCTTCGCTGTTGACCACCTGTGCATGTTTGGTTAAGCTGTTCATTAATGGAAAATTCTGCTTTTTCTAAAATTGCTTAATTTACTCTTTGGGATGTGTAGGTTTAATATGAAAGTGTTCATTGAAGAGGTTCAGATTTCTTTACAGTGGTGGTGAATGGAACCACCTCCAACACAAATACAGCTGCTTTATTCACTATCGACCCCCCAGTAAAGCTCCACATGTCTCTGAGTGTTTACATGGATGTTGATGGTGGTAAAATAGTGGAGAATCTGAACTAAATCACTTTTCTTTGGGATCTATTTGGCCTCATGATACTCTCTATGTATCCCCTCCACCATGAATGGGTTTAGTTTTAGAACCAAAAGCTTCTCAAAACTCTGGTAGAACAACATCTGAGGCGTCAGGCAGCACAACCATAACCACTGGATTGAATAACTTTCTGTGAGGAGCTTTTATAAGCAGATGTCTGGTTCCATTTACCACCACTGAGAACGGTTTCTGTTGTAAAGTCAGAGCAGATGAACAAAAAAAATAAGCAAAATAAAAAAAACAGGGAGAGCAAATAGAGCAACGTGAAAATGAAATGAGCATGGGGGAAAAAATAAAGTCTGGTTCTGGGAGCGAGAAGAGAGGAGGAATGAAGGGGGGGGCGGGGGAGGCAGGATATTAGGGCTGTATTTTCAGATATTTTGAACCGGACTGGTTTGCCAGAACAAAACCAAACACAGCAGATCGGGAAAAAGTCCAAAAGACTTGCTGTTTACATTTTTGCTCTTGTTTTTTGTTTTCCACCACTAATCAATCCAGCATTTCACCTCCTCGGTGAGAAATCACACTCAACAACAGATTCTGTCACAACTTTTTCATGGCACACAACATCTACATATGAGGCAAAGGCTCATTTAAGTCTTCACAGTCTTCTAATGTGATCTTAATGTGTGGTGTGTCAACTATACTGTTACTGACCATCAATGAAATGACCCTTTTACAGTTAGTGCAGTCGCCCTGTGATCAAGAAGTTGTGGGTTTGATTCCCAAGACTGCCAAGCACCTCTGAGGTACCGTGAACCCATGCATTACTACACCATCTGTTACTGGGTGTTAATTAGAAATCAGAAAAAAGTTGGGAAATATTTCATCTTAATATGCCATTTTTAATTGGAGCAAAGCAGGAACTCATGGAACATTATATAAATGTTTAATTATGTGTAGTCAATTTTATTTCTATATAGCACATTACAGGAATAGAATAAAATAATAGAAAATGAAAAGAACGTATAGAAGGAAATA
>JBBPDB010000017.1:162508-217000 GCA_037974465.1 Brachypetersius altus
GAGTGAGTGAGAGATGAATGAGGTGCTTTTTCCATATTGCTGTATAATTCCTGCCCCAGCAGGACTGTTGTCCAGCCACTCTGAGACGGACTTCAGTCTTTAATAGGCAGTGGCAGGACCTCTCTCCAGAGGCTGGAAGGAATGTTCTCACATGGAGCGAGCAGATAAGGGCTCATCTGTGGAGGCACTGCTAGAATGACCTCAGATCAGTCTGATTTTCAGAGGAAGGAATTACTGCAATGTAGGATTTTATTAGTTAATGAACACTGTGAACACACCACACAGTACTTAAGGCAGAAATATAAAACTGACCCATCCAGCCCACAGTTCCTTGGATTATTTGGTTTCTGCTATTGAAACATATAGGAATATTCATAACTATCTCATATTCTAGTGTATGAAAGCATTTATTAATGTAACTAATGTGTTTACTGAGGTGTTCATGGACTAACATCCTCTGTTCTAATGCTTTTATTGAGCTTGTTTATCGGTGGATATCTCTCTTTGTAGTGCTAAAGAGCATTTATGGACTGGCATCTCCTATTCTAGTGTACAGGAGTGTTTACTGAGGTCCTTTATGAGCTAATATCCTGTATTCTAGTGTATATGAGCATTTATTGGGGCTGTTTATAAACTGTATGTCTTCTAACATATAGAAGTGCTCATTAAGTACTAACTAACAGCTGTAGCAAAAAAAACCCCTGAAATTCTGCATGCATTGCAGTATAATGGAGAGCAATTTGCTGCATGTGCACATATAAGAAATATAGTACATATTTATATGATAAATGGCTGCAACAGATTAAAAGAAACATCTGACAGTCATTCTTAGAAGACCTGGGTTAAATCTTCTTTAATTCATTGCCAAGTTCTTCAAATGACCTCACATCAGCCAGAAAAAGGGCCACAGATCAGATGCACCTTTAGTCTTTCAGTTGTTTAGATTAGCTGCCTCCAACCCTTGGGAAGCTGGAATTTTCTTGAGAGTTTAGTCCATGTTTATAGATAACAGTGAGTCATACAGTGTTACAAACCACGTAAGCAAGTCTGTGAAAGATTACTGACCAGTCGCCAGAGTGTGATGATTTAGGAACTGTGTGAACTGGTTTCAATGTCAGTGGTCCACCCTCCTGAGAAGTGTTGTTCCAGACATAATCTGCTCAACACCTGCTCTGGTTAATGAACTTCTTTAGAAGTCCCTTATAGGTTGGAGCGTTCAGTAGGGGGAGGGGCAGGTAAAGGTTGGAGAAAAAAAAAGGCAGTTGAGATCTTTAGGAAGTGGGTTGGTGGCCACTGGACCACCTACATTAATTTGTTACAGCTGGGGACATTATTGCCCATTATCATACACAGAGAAAATATAAAAAAATCAGGAACCAAAAAAGTAGAAGTAAAAAGAAAAGAAATATCAATAGATATTAAAAGTGTGATAGAAGTGCAGATATTTAAGAGAAAGCAGGGGAGAATAGTTTGCTTTTTATCGGGTTCGAAGACTGAAGCACTGAAAGGAACAGTTCTGAGAATTATTTGGGCTCAAGCTATTTTGCAAAAATGTGGTCGATCAGCCGAGACATGTTTGCCCACATGGAATCTAGAGCACTTAAGATGTCACCCCATGTGAAAAAATCGTGATGATGATCATGGGTGGAGATCTTAGTCATAGTGACCACATTTAAGTTATAACAAAGTCAGCATTTTGGCAGCTTGAAAACTAAAACCAAGAAAAGAGATCCCATCACTACAATTCCTGAGGTCCTTTTAAAGCTGCTAAAATGGTGCTACTCTCTTCTGCCTTCTTTTAAATATCTGCACTCTTTTTTGCACTCTAGCAGCAGCATGCAGCAAGTTTCTCGAAGTCTTGTTTGGGCATAAATTCTCTAACTTCAGTTGTGTTTTTGTTGGTGTTTTTGTTATATCCTGAACTGAAAGAATTCTCCGTAGTGCTTCTTTATTGAAAGTTCACCCATTTGGTCCCAGATGTTTGTTTGTGTGCGGTTCTGCAATGATTTTCCTGGTACACCTGTTGGCTCTGCTCAGCGTTTGGGCTGAAAAGCAGTTTTAGTTTATTCAGCTGACTGTCTGTCCCCCTCCTCTTTTTCTCTCACTCTTTTTCATCCAGATGCTTCTCTGTCTCTCTCCTCCCCTTCTCTCTCTTTCTCCTCCCCTTCTCTCTCTTGCTCTCTCTGACATCTCCACTCTCACTCCTCACCTCTCTTCTCTTCTCAGCTCTCAGTTCCTCTGAGGTTCTCTCCAGTCTCTGGAGTGTGTGTGTGTGTGTGTCAGTGTGAGTAGATCACCATGCCTGCACACAACACTCACACTGCGCTGTCCCTGTTCAGTCTGACTGTGTTGCTGCACTGCTGGACTCCAGCTTTAGGACTAGCTGTGCTTGGAGCACCGGATTCAGACACAAAGCAACATGTGGAGGAGGAGACCAAGCCTGTTTCAGGTACTGAAGAATACAAACTCCTTTATACCCTGCACTCCTTTATACCTTGCTGGTTATTGCTAAATGGTTAAATAGAGTTATAAGTATGTTCTTTGAACCACTCATGTCTATTATGTTATATTTCTTGATTAAGAACTTGATTCACTGTCTTTTGGACACAAATATTTTTAAGCTAAATCAAATTTGGTGTCTATCTTGATTGGTGGCAGCTAATGATTAGCTTTTGAGTTTGAAATTAAAAAATCATTCACACTGTTAAAGTGTGAACAAGTTCTTGTTGGACATGAATGGGTTAAAACATTAAAGTGTCAAGTGGAACCAAAAAGGTTTCTCTGGAATAACTTTTGGTTTCCTGTGGAGCCTTTTAATAGATGCTTCATTCAATCCAACTGAACAGTTTTATCCGTTTAGTGATTCTAAGAGTCGCACCTGTGTGAATGCAGGGTATCAGTGAGTACAAGATCATACAAATAATCTATCGAATACAAGAAAAGCCTGAAAAATCCAGTTCCAGTAAACTTTACTATGCTGTCCAACAGTCTACTATGTCTAATGCTGTGCAATGTTTTAATCAGGTCCTAAAACTTATCTACAGTATTTATTCCCAGCATTTGTGTATTTTTGAAGTCATTACATAAGCAATTTCTTTGGATCAATAAAGCGTTCTGATTCGGAATAATAATCGTATCACTGCTTGTTATTCACATGAGTATTGCCATGAATGATTTATTAAACACTGCTATTTTTTTAGTTTATGTGAAGAATATTTATCTGAATTATTATATGCAATGAATTATTCCGTTTCTTCTAAAAGGATTCATCATCTGATGCAGTATGATGCAGTATCCACTATGAATTGTTCAGTATGTACTAAAAATGTACTATCCATTATGAATTATTCAGTATCTATTAAATGGTTCAGTATCTACTATTAATTATTTCATATTTACTTTTACATATTCTGTACATTTGTAATGAAAATGATTAAGGATCTGCTACTACATATTCCGTATTTACTCTTAATTACTCTGTATCTACTATAAACTGTTCAGTATATAGTAAGAATTATTCAAAACCTACTAAATTCTTTTAAAATCCACTATGAATTATTCAGTACCTGTTTATTGTTTAGTAACATTCGTTGATGCACAGTGTGTGTGAGCTCCTCTAGCTTTTCATGAGTAGTCAGTGGTCAGTTTTCACTCCTGGCTGGATATTTTGGGCTGCTGGACCACTCTCTACCTAGCAGAAATGCTGATGAGTGTAAAAACCCCAACATCACGGTCCACTGCCCCAGTGATCTCAGAAACTGACCTGTGACGAATGGGGTAGAGGAGGTCTGAGGAACTGTAAGTGTACACCTGTGTGGAAGAGTTAGAACAAAGTGGCCTGTGGGACAGGAATGAAATATCTACGTATGATGATGTAAAAGTTTGTCTCCATTACACAGGCTCTGTTGAGCTTGAGTTGACAGCTTCGGCTAAAAGAAAATACAGCAAAGGATCTTACCTTGTCCAACTCAAACCTGGGAACGCAGTAATGGTGTCAAAACCGCAGCCAGGAGACGTGAATACTTACCTGGCATAAGACAGCGAGTCCCCAGACTGTAATTTCCAGCCACAGCTGAGCACACTGGAGATATTTGTTCATTCTGGTGTTTTAGTCAGGCGGATGAATGAGACGCAGTGCGGCTCTCCGGATCAATGTCAAAACGTCTCAACAAAGAAAAAAAAACCCTGTTCGGTACATTTCAAAAGGGCAGACTGTGGAGATTTATGGGCGTTTAAGGGAGTGAGTGACTCTAATATTGCTAAGAAAATATGGCTAATGACAGGCTTATGTGTTTGTTAGTGCCACAGTATTTTCCATAAAGCTAGCAGGCTTTTCTCAGATATCATCAGCTCAAGATTTTAGCTGTTCAAATAATGGGAAAAGCAGAGTGTTTCATCTCACTTGGCTTCATTTGCTCAAACGGCTGAAAAAATGGCAGAGTGCAAGATGACATAAACACACATTTAGCAATCTGGTCTTTTCCATGGATGCTAATCCTTTAGTGTGGTATGTCCATTGTGGCCATTTTTGCATGATGCTTACTTTTCAGCCCTATTTGTCTGTAACTATCCAGAAGCCTGATGGGTGTTTTAATGTCAGTTTTTATAAATAACAGTGTGTCACAGTATCATAAACCCTGTAAATAAGTCCATTGTGCCCAATTGATTAGTTTACAGATGGTTTAAAGCTGTCTGATTAGAATATGTCTGATCTGCATAGATCAAAGTATCAGATCAAAGAGAACAGTTACCCCGAGTATCTTTTTAAATAGTCAGCAGATGAGTTGTGTCAAGAGGTAGAAAGCTTCTGCCAGTGGTAGCCAGGTGTGCTCCCATGATGTACGTCTAGAAAAATCTGTGAACCATCTGGCCAAAGAAGATTTGCAGGTTCCTCTTGTTGGTTCTTCTACATGCTCTTATAGAGATTCTCCTTTTGAGCATGGGTTCATGTCTTTGGTCCTTCCACATGCTCTTATGAACATTCTCTTTTGGTTCCTCTTGTTGATTCTTCTACATGTTCTTGCAGAAATTATTTTACTGTGCCCTTGTCTCTTGTTCTTACACATGCTGTTATGGAAGTTTTCCTTTTAAACCCTGTGTGGATCGTTTGCATGGAGTTAGAGAGATTTTTTTTGGTAAGTCTTGGTTCCTCTCAGTGGTTCTTCTATAAGCCCTTAATTGAATTCTTCTTTTGAGGCTTGGTTCCTCTCAATGTTCTTTCTTCTTTCTGCTATAAAGTTTCTGCATTTGTCTTGGTTCTTGTCTGTGGTTCTTCCAAATGCTGTCTCATATTTTGTTTCCACCTCTGGTGCCTAATCTAGAACCGGTTCTATGCAATTCCACTGAAAAAGTTGGTGCCATTTCCCTAAAACTCCTGGTATGAAAGCTTGAACCACTCACATCAGTGGCTATGAGCAAAAGTGGCTCCTCAGTGGAAAGTTGAACAATTAGTAACTACTTGTAATTATCATCTGTTAAGAAAGATGATCAGTTGCTACACATAATCAAAAGCAAGATGTAATGACTTTAAAAGAAATGTAGAAAAAGCAAGCAAAGTAGATGTGCCATGTTTTCCCCCGGGCAGAATTGATTCTGCGGAAGCACCTACTTAAATGGAGGTTCTTATTTTAAGCCTTAGTTCCTTAGTGGTTCTTCCACATACTCTTGTATTGGTTCTCTTTTTAAGCATTGGTTCCTCTGCTTGGGTCTTCCACATGTTTTTATGGAAATACTTGTTCCATGTACTCTGGGAACTTTTCTCCTTTTGAGCATTGGTTCCTCTCAGTGGTTCTTCTCCATGTTTTTATTGAGGTTCTCAATTTAAGCCTTGGTCCCTCGCCTTGGTTCTTCTATTTGCTCCTACGGAGGCTCTAATTTAGAGCCTTGGTTCCTCTCTTCTGGAGTTTCTGTTTTTGAGGCTTGGTTCCTCTCAGCAGTCCTTCTCCATGTTTTAATGGAGGTACTCGATTTGAGCCTTGGTTCCTCTCAGTGGTTGTTCCTCATACTGTTCAAAAAAGTGCAAGATAATGTCAGTTTTGGAATTAAAGCTTTGGTTACACATTGATCAAGAGTGTATTTTCTCTTGTTGTCTTTTCCTTCAGCTTGACAGAGACTTTCTGGGAGATAAATGTACCCTCAGGATTATCTTAGATGGTTCTGTGCTGGTTGGTCATGCGGGTTAAGTCTACAACACGAATGACAGCTCGAGTAAATAGCTGGCAAATCCTGAACACACACACACACACACACACACACACACACACACTCTCATACACTGATGGAGTTATTAGTCTGGCTGTGTTTGGACAATGGGATCAGTGCTGTGTGGGGGAAGGTTGCTTAAAATCTGGATCTTTCCCTAGAAGGCTGCAAGGGCCCAACGAGACAGGACAGGATGAGCCCTGAGTGCCAGAGTGTCTGGGTCAACATGGGATCCTGTGTGTGTGTCTGCAGGTGGTCTCTTGTGGGGTCCAAATCTCTGCAGTTTGATTGAAATGTGAACATTTTGTGCATTTTGTGGTTTGGCTGCTCTCCATCAGGAAAAAAAAACTTTTTCCACTGAAAAAGACTTTATTCAGAAGTTGGGATGGATGGTGGACAGCACAGTAACCACTCACAAAGACAGAAATACAAACTAATGTATTTGAGTGTGTGTGTGTGTGTGTGTGTGTGTGTGTGTGTGTTCTTTCCCTAGAGCTCCTGCAAGTAGTGGTCCTGCCCTCACATGGAGACATCCAAGTAGGAGAGAGCAAAAGCTTCCTTTGCATAGGTGAGGAGGTATTGAATGGAAAAAAAAACAATGCATCCATCCAGGCTCCGCCCACCAATACACTCTAAGATTCAAGATTGTTTATTTGTCACATGCAGTCATACAAGTACAACACACAGTGAAATGTATCTGAACCGCTCCTTTCTTACTGTGCAAACATTAAAACAATAAGTAAATTATAAATTAAAATCTGGACATTTTCTGAAACCCAAATAAAAGAAAGAAATGAATACAAGTAAATATAAGTATAGATATATATAGATGTAAGTAAAATTTTACATTTTTAAAAAATATATACAAATCTAAAGTAAGTAAGTTCAAGTAAGTAACTTTAGTAGCTTGCCAGGTTGGAAATGCTTTACAGAATGTTGGCCGAATCATTTTCTAATTGTGATTCTGATTTTGTTAAAGGAATTGAACAAAAGTGCATGCTCCCCTGACCCCAGACGTGGTCAGTCAGATGTGTTTGCAGTCCAAAAATGAGCTTTTTAAGAACTGAAGCTACAAGGCTTATGCTAGCTTACAAACACTAGCTCCTTGTTAAGACTTGTGGATGTGGTTTAAGCCACAGGATTACTTACTGTGAACTAAACCCTTTTGCCCTCTGTATCGACACAGAAACTCTAGATCAGCATTCTTGCTGTTGAGGCGGTTTGTGAAAACAGACTCTGTTGAGTAAATAAGTGTCTGCGGTGTTTGGCTACACGCTGATGTTCATTTTTACAGCTCACTGTAAGTCACAGTGTGTCCTAAACCATTTAGTCCAGATAAAGTTTGGGGATGTATTCACGGTAAAAGATTTAGGTGACTTTAGCCTTGCAGCTCTAAACTTAAGAGGCAAAATTTTGACCCCAGATCCACCACATTCAGGAACTTTTTTTAATTAGATTTTTTGCCAAACTATTCCTTTAATGTGGACTGAAATATTATTGATGCCAAATACAACAGACTGTCACACTCTCTGGTTTGGTCATGCACCTCTTAGATGCCATACACATTTTTGGCAAAACAATTGTTGAACTATTGCCTAAAAAGAACTTTGTGCCTACCCCACTTTAGGGGGGCACTAGCGTGAAGGGATTCTCCCACCTAGGGACACAAATCTCTTATTCTGCATCAACTGTGTAGGGCTACAAGCCCAGCAAGCTTCGTGTGGATTGAAGCATCAGTGGCCATAATAAGAAACAAATAAAAGGAGAGATTCTAATTTGTGGGTGGAGCCTGGATTACTTAAGTTGCTCTTCAAAAGTCCATTAATGCACTAACTGCTCTATGTGCTTTCAGTGGTTGGAGAAGCTGTGAACATTGACTGGATTGCCCCAAACGGACAGAAAATCCGAGAAAACCATGGAAATGTCAGGGTGCAGAGAAATGACAGGACCTCCTGCTCCCTCCTCTTCCACACGGCCAGGACAGAGGATGCTGGAGTGTATACATGTGTGGCCAAAAACACACACACTGCATCACAGGCCACCATCAACCTGGAGGTTCTTTGTAAGTGCTGCACATAATAATGCCATTAAACTGTGCCTTAAAGCCACTAACAATGGTATGAGCTTGTTAAACCCATGGGAACCATGCCACTGCTTTATATATCTCTTTTTATAAGGTGCAATAATATACAACTGGGGGAAAAAACAACATTCATACCAAAGGGGAACTCAACAATTTAAACTGGGTCTTTGAAAAGTCATATGGACTTTGGTCTTAAAGATGGGAACCAAAGATCTTGATGTGTAGATTTAGACATTTTTGCTTGTATCCAAACGGTAAGTAAATTGCATGGGCCTTTAAAAATACCATTGCAATGGTGGATCAATGCAGTGGTAGATAAATGACCACCAGCCATGAAAATACTCCTTCCCTTTCCAATAACAGCTTACATGACAAAGATGAGCGAATAGAAGAAGGCAGAGGAAGCCAGGGAGCTGGAGGGAGCTCCAGGAGCTGAGATTGACACATATCTGCTTGATCAAAGAACAGCCAGGCAAAGTTTACTGTACTAATGCATGTTAAACTGAGCTGTGTGGAGTTGGATAAAAGTAAAGAGAGGGCTTTGGAGTCAGGGTTGGAACGCAGGGAGGGGGAGGAATGTTTTCACACTAAGTTCTCTCTCTCCTCAATCCTACCAACTCTAGCATTAATGCAATATTTCAGGTATTAGTTTCCAGGCTTAAATCTTAAGGTCTTTTATCTGTTTCCTTAATCGTGTAAAGTACTGTGCAAAAGTTTTGAGCCATCCCTCATTTATTATTTTGCTTCCAAAGGTCCAGACTTTCTTGTATTTTAATGCAGTTTTGAGGAACAGTTCTCCAGACTTCCTGAAGGTCTTTCAAAGTTTCTCATTTTCAGTCCAGTCCCTGAACCTGACCAGTTTACATCTAACAAATTACTCCTAACTACACCTAAAGTCCTGAACCAGTGAAGAAACAGGTACAGATGATTCCAGATGATCAGGCGGTGGTCAGTATACTGGTGGTGCTGAATGCTGAGTGGTTGGAACTCCTTTATCTAGACACCTTGTGTTTTTGGGCATTGACAAAATGACAGATATAAAATAGTATTTTAGCAGTAACACAGTTATTTAAATTAAAATATAAAGAAATGACAGGCGGCTCAAGACTTTTGCACAGCATTGTACCAGTATTTGTGTCTGGTTGTAGACATATTGGAAGTCCAGAGGCGGTTTGGACAAGTTTGTTTGGACTCAGTCTGGAAAACTCTGAACCATGTGTTGGGGAATAAATTGTGTGTGTTTGTTTGTTAAGTTTTTGGTCCAAAGTTAGTAGAAGAGCCAGACAATAATCTGAGTCTGAGGCCTGAAGGAGAGAGTAAAGTATTTTTGGCCGCAGTTTTGAAAGAGCTAGACTGGGTGGGTTTTTATGTGTTTTTTTCCAGCCTGGACTGGATAACACTTTAATAGCACTGTTCCTGATTCTACACTTAAAAACTCAGACTGAGTTTATAAGAGAGAATAGCAGATTTTGAAGCCATGACAAGCTGCAAGTTTAGACCAAGACATCATAACTAACCACATAAGGATGACAGATGTCAGTCTGAATGGTTCGTAAAGTAAAACGAATAATTAATTTATTATAATTATAATTATTATTAATATATGTATAATGAACTGGGCAATAATTAAAATGTGTTATTTTATGCATGGTGTTCTGTGATTAATCGCAATCAATCGCATTGCTGTACACAAAATGATCAAATTCATTCAAAAGTAGTGCATGTTTCACTTTCATTTTTAAAGTACTGCTGAGATAATAGGTATGACTAATAACTGCAAAACCCATAATCCTGGCACAGGGAAAAACAGAAGCTAGTGGTGTGTGTTTAGGAATGAGCATGAGAGCATGCTGTTTTAGATTCCATTAAAGAGATCATTAGGACCAATTAAAGTCATCATAGGGAGTTTCTGACAACTGCTTTATGGACAAAAGTGCAAGAACATTTGGTTTACAAAAGTATTAAACAAATGAGCTTTTTAACAGCAGTGTTACAAATGTTTCACAGTTACAAATATAACACAGTTACAAATATTTCGAAATCTCATCTTAAACATTAATGTTATCAAATCTAATATGAAAACTAAGCTACTTGCCACTGCAGGGTATTCATGTTTGTTAGTTTGTTATAGAAAAACAAGTTCCCCTCAGAGCATTATAGCAGCTGCAAAGGGGGAACAGCTCTAAAGTCTGTGCATCTGAATGCAGTGTCATTAAAGTCCCTGCGTCTGACCCCCTGCAAAATCCAGCCGAGATGCAGAGCTGCATGCTCCGTGCACCCACAAGCCCAAAAAGCTACAAGCTTTCAAAATATAAGGATTTTCTAAAAACCTGCATTAATTGGTCAAATGATGAATTGTTGAGTATTTAAATGATGAATTGTTGAGTGATTAAATTATGAATTGGTACTTATTCCCTGCAGACACATTTTCTTCACATTTTAATGCACAACTGAAAAAAAGCACTCGCTAGGGCAGCTGGTGGCCTAGTGGTCAGGGCGTTGCTCCTGCAATCAGAAGGTTGTGTGTTTGACTCCCAACACGGGTTAAATGCAGAAAAAGGATTTCACATTGTTCACACTGTGTGCTGTGGTGTGTTCACGCATGATTATAAGAGGCCTCTTTACATCATTATTCCAATAGAGCTTCTCAAGCTAATGTGTAATGCAAATGAATCTAGATAGCATTTCCGTGAGAAAATGTGAAGCATGTTTGCGTGGTTTCTATAAAACCAGTGTTTGGAGACACCCAAACATTGGTTTTATGTCCAAAACAAGCAATTTGCTTACGGCAGCGTCTTGAACTGGTGCCTCTTCTGACTCTCTTCATTCAGTGTTAACTCACTGTCTATTACAAAGCAATTTATGGTTAAGCTGAAAATGGGTGAGGTAAGCCACTCTCGCTCAAAAACAGGTTGGAAAGCAGATGTAGCCATGTTCACAGGATGATTATTTTTAATTAAACGATAAACAGTGACACAGCTATTTTGTAACAAATCTGAGCTTTAGTGCCTTTGTGAGCGTGCTGTGGGTTTAGCCCCATAGGACTAATTTGTTACTCTGCATTTATCTTTTACATAATAGGCTGCTTCAGGGTTATATCTTTAAGACTGGCTTTGTGGTGCCTTTCTTACCTCTTTCACCCTGTTTCTCCATCATTCCATCCAGTGAATAGAATTCGGAGAGCGCCGGAGAAGGAAGGAAGAGGGAAAAGACAGAAGGAACCCAAACCTACCAAGAAACCAAAAGGCCCAAAGCCAACCAAGAAACCCAAAGGTGAGAAGGCCAACAAGAAGCCTAAAGGAGAGAAGAAGAAGAAGGGGAAGAAGAGCAAAGAGGACATAATCACCACCACTATCGTAACCACAACTTTACCGCCCACAACTTTACCGCCCACAACCACGCCTCTGATCGAGTACGACGAGGAGTTTTTCGACCCTGAGCTTGACCAGTACTGGGATGAAGGTTAGTGACCAATTTGTATAATGGAATATGACCCAAAACCCAAATGTCCCACCCTAAGTGTCCCCACCACATTTTACAGAGAGTCTATTAACATTGCTGACATGTTACTCACAGTTCCAGAACTTTGTAAAAGACAAAGTTTCTCACCATGTCTTTTCCAGCACAGTGCATATTAAAATACATGCAAAGACATAAAACTAAAGTAGAATTATCAAGATTTGTTTTGTTTGTAGTTTGTGAACTGGTGAGGAGAACACAGGTTCAGTTCCAGATTTGTCCTCAGTTTCTCCAGCTGTTGTCTGGGTTTGTGAAACTCCATCAGCAGCTCATGATTTATTTGAACAAAGAACTGACTGTACATCAAATCACTATTTACTGGATAATGTACATAGTTGTACTCATTCTTTTTCTTTAGTATTATTTGTAAAAAAAAAAAACATTCACTGCTCATCCAAACAGTTTTTAAGCCTAAGACTTTTACACAGTACTGTATAAGAACGAGAAACAGATTTGTGGACCCTGTGTCACTGTCTGTCATTTAAATCCATGCATCTGTAAACCAGCACACTGCACTTTACAGCACATAGATATTCGATTCTGTTACATTTGGAACACTGTACAGATTGTTTTTTGTTTGCTTGCAATGTTTGTATTATTTGTTTAGCTGAAATATACTTTTTATGTACATGTTTATTACCTTAGTTTAGCTTTCCTGGTCTCTTGAATGCATGTATGTTACAAATAAAGAGTCTTGAATCTCAGTGGTTTTGTGGGCAGAGACTAAAACCACTGAGACTGTGTTAGTCATTATTGTTCTAAATGGACTAAATGCCAGCCTTTTGTTCCACAGGTTACACTACAGAAAGAGCCACCACAGTACCCCCCGATCCACCCACTGAGAAGCCCACTGACGCTCCTACTGACTTGCCGACAGATGTTGTTCCAGATGTGGAGGAATATCCAAACCCTTATCCTGACATAGGTGAAACATCTGTTCGCCATGTTCTTTTGGTCAGACGAGTGATAGGCCAGACAAAATGATGGTTATCCTGTATTGCTCTTGTTTGTTGATGAATTAGGCAGCAGTACTTGGCAGCAGTAATAGGAAAGAATATATTTGTGGGTGGAGCATCAACTAAAATCTGTCTTCTACTTCTCCTCTTTCTGCTTGATTTCTGCGCATCTCCATCGTCCAGAGGATGATGATTACTGGAAGGTAGACGAGACCAAACCGACAGTCCCAGTTGTGGGTGTCAGTGGAAAAGAGGATGGAGATTACTGGGACGCTACATGTTAGTGTTTTCCTTCACTATCCAGACAATTACAGTCAATTAAAGGGAGGATTATAGAATATCACTTACATCATTTTAGGTTCAGTGTTCACAGTTACTTGTCATCAGCAGCTGTGAACATGTACATAGTGTGATGAGACATTTCTCCATGAACCACATTGCAACATATAGCAGCATTCAACCGAGTACAACTTACAGCAGAAACAATACAAACAACATAATAAATAGGCAACACAACAATGCACAGGAATATAATGTAATAGTATAGTGTGAATGGGTTGTCTTGCAGGAAGAGTATAATTAGTACACAAAAGGCTGTTAGCAAGATTAAACAAAGTGCAAGGAATGATAAACAATACAATAAATAGACAATATAGTAATATAACAGTAGTGTGAATGGGATGTAAACCTGTAGTGTAACAGTGGAAAACTGATGTAAACCTTCCAGAATCAATGATATAATATTGCACCATACGTATATAACTGCACAGTAGACAGCAGAACCAAAGTGAGTGGGTGTAAATTATAGCTTACCAAATGTAACAGGGCATAAGAGTGCTTGTAGTGTCAGTAAACAGAAGGTGAGTTGTAGGTGTAATCGAAAGTCCAGGGTGTAATATGAGAGGTATTGGAATTGGTATAAGGTATTGGTATAAGGTGGGGTAGTTCACTGGAAACTTGGTTAACCAGGGACTAAACATTTCTGTTACATTTAGGTGAATGTAACCCTTAAATCTTGCATTTACTGCTGGAACAGATTGATATGAATTATATATTTTTTTATTTCTTTGCAATTTCATTTTAGCTATTTGTCACAGCTGAATAGAACAAGCTGAGAAATGAAGTGTTTTGGGCACCTGAGAAACTTATATTCAAAATGCTCTGAATATAATATAAGGCAAGGACAGAACAAAAAAGAAAGTAGCAGCATAACCAGTAAAAGCAGTGAAACAATTTAATATTTAAAATAAAATTATACACACAAACATACATACATATATATATATATATATATAGTTATATAGTTATATAGTTGGGTGAATATGTATATTGTTGGGTGAATATTCACTCTCTGCAGATGAGGTACCAGAGATCTTGCCCTTCCCAGATGGTAAAGAGGTGAACCCCACCGACAGTGACTGGAGCTACAGTGCCACAGGTGAGCTGTACCTGTGTTTGGACTCTCTATCTGTCCTGCTCTCCGTGTGCTGCCACTCGCTCACTCTCCAGGCCCCTCTCCCAAAAAATCGTAATACACGCGCAATACACCAGATTTTAATGAGCCTTTTATCGTAGGAATTTTGACCAAATTCAGTACAGGCTTGGATGAGAAGTGGCTTAGATAATTGTAGGCCTAGTGTTCATAGAGCCCTTACTGTGGGCTCTATTGTCTGCCCTAATGGAAGGCGGCTTTATTTAAACTCCTAAATGCAAATGAAACTGTTTAACTGCAACATTAAAACTGTGATAAAGCTCTTTTAAGAACTCTCTCATACCGTCCAGATCGCTTGATGTGGTTAGTGCAGGGATCTGAGGCGGGAAAAGACAATAAACAAGGGCACCATAGACTATTCTCCTAAACACTCCAGACTCTTAAATGCTCTTAAATATAGACCTTGTTTGTATTTCGTTTACCCTCTTTAAACATACTGAACACATCAAAACTTTTTTCAGATTATTTTGTTATTGGTAGTAAAATGTCCCGACACTGTTCTACCGTCCTGGTGGTTTGTAGATCAAAGCATAGATCAAAGTGGTTGCTAATGACAACCTGAGGCATCAACAGTCTGTAGGTATTTAGGGGGTTAATTTCTCCTTTTGTCATTTACAGTTTTACCACAAACTTGAAAATGAGAAGGAAACTCTAACTCTGGTCTTTATTCTTCTTTCATTACAGATGAGCCCACGATCCCACCCTACGAAAACAAGTGGTACGAGGAGTACGAATATGGACAGGGTATTCAAATCAACACACACACACACACACACACACACACACACACACACACACACACACACACAGTTATAATCTTTAACTCAAAGCTCTGCAGGTTTTAGAGACTGTAAATTAAAACATAACCGTTCTAGACGTTTCCTTTTCATTTGAACCGGAGTGCAGACAGTGTGGCCTGTTATTTCTCTTTAGCTTATTACTCTGAAGTAAACATCTGGTGGAGCCAGATGTCCTAACCTTCATTCCTATCATTCTGTGAGAGAGAAAGAGGTGGAAATGGGACAATAATGCAGATTGAAAGAGACGTTTTGCTTATCCAGGTTATAATAATAATTATTATTATTAAATACCATCAAGTCTGTTATGACTCTTGGTGACTAGGACCTCTTACATTTCTGCAGAAGATCTTCAGAATGTCTTCTGTGGAGCTCCTCAGACTTCTGAACAGCTTATGCAGGATGTCTCTGATTGTCTCCACCCATCATTAGTTATATTCAAAGAAAGACAGGGAGAGAGGGAAAGGAAAGGAGAGAAGACAGAGAGGGAGAGAAAGAGGGGAGAGGGACAGAGAGAAACAGAGAAAGAGACAGTAAGGGAGAGAAAAGAGAAGAGGAGCGAAATAGAGGGAGAGTGGGCGAAAGAATGAGAGAGACGAGGGAGAGAGGGAATACGGGAGAGAAAGAGAGGCAAAGAGAGTGAGGAACAGGAGGCAGAGAGAGACAGAGAAAAAAAAGAGAGGAAAGAGAGAGTCTTCTTCATGAATATCATTCAGTAGAAAATAAACTCAAGTGGGTGAAAAATTGTCCCGAACATTGAAGCAACACAGTTAAAACTGCAGTGCATTTCTGTGACATAACATTAGGTGTTACCGCGCTCCAGTTCTCACATAAGCTCAATTTCCAACAGGCAAAAGCAGCTCAAATCAGGGAACAGAGCGGGTGAGCAGCCAGTTGGCTAACTAACGGCAGCCTCAGGGCTTAAAACAAGCCTCCAGAGGAACCACAGGAAACAGGGACACATCTTTCTTTTCATAACTTACTTGTGCTTTAGTGTCTTAGTGTCTGTTTTTGGGCAGATTCACACAAAACCATCATCAGAGCCCTTGAAAGTCAGAACGTGCTTGAAAGTTCCTCTCTGTCTTTCTAGTAATTCCCAGGATGTTTCGCCCACAAAATTCCAAACTAAATACTCACATCCTAATAATCTAATAGAAAAGTTCAGAGATGGAACAGTACCAGTATCTCAAACAGCCTCAGAGGAGAAATGGTGTCAAGATTCATGGAATCGTGCAGAAAACCTGCATTTCTGAGAATCATGCAAAAAAGTCACCAGGAATTACTACAAATTGCTCCCACCAGAAAACTAGTGCCTTTTCTGAACTGATTTACAGACATTTTGTACTAAGCAAAACATGTGACTCTCACACACATTATATCTCACGTGCAAAATATACAACATGCACAATATTCACGCTCTGCATAGTTTTGTGGACAAAAATATAAGAAACAGTCTAATTTTAGATGTGATACAATGGGAGAAACCTAAATCTGCAGAGGTCAGCAGAGACAGGCCCACAGTCTGTTCTGATTATATGTTCCAATATCAAAGTGACAGCTTTGTTTTCACTGCACAAAACAAACGGCACCTTGGCAAGAGGCTCAGAAACGAAAGAACACTGCACCAGGGATCAACATGACAAACTGATGTTGTATCCAGTCAGCCCTTAATCATACAGACGTTTACAGCTGGAGTTTCTTTCTTGCCCATTACAAACGGTAATAGGACCTTTTGTTGCCTTTTTTATGTCCTGGATTTGGGTTTGATGTTCTTATGTGCTTTGTTTTTTCCAGAGAAAAGAGTGGAAGAAGACGGGGAGAGGGACAGAGGGAGAAAAGAGCAAGAAGAAAGAGGTACAACACTAAAATCACTGAAGATGTCGTTGCCACGTTGTCAAATTAGCAGTAGTTAGTAAAGCCCAGGCTTGAAGATGCTGTCATTCTGCAAGCCACAATGGCAGTGTAGCACCGAGTAATTATTGTAGCCATAAATCAGATGACAAATAAGGTTAAATGAGGCACTTGTGAAAGGAAATGATGCCAGCGTTTTGTGTAAGATATAATTTGTTAGCGCCTATGTGTTGAGTTCTGTCTTTAAGTGGAACAGACATGAAGACCGGTTGTAAAATCCTGGTTCCTTGAAGTCTACAATAAGGCTGTTTGTCCTAAGGTGCAAAATCACACGCTTCTGTTGGTGTTTCTACCCAGACAGGTTCTGGTTTGGGATAAATGCGTAGTTGTTGCTGACAGAACAGATTATCCCCTCATTTCATACAGCTATGGTACCTTTTAAATGATTATAGTATAATTATTATATCATACTGTAACCATTGCAGTGTGTATTGTAACAATGGAAACGGCAATAAGATAACCATTCTTCACTGCGGAAGGCCGCTCTGAACTTTTCCAGAACCCACAGATTGCTAGTCCGCCCTGGATGTAGCCCTGCCGTAACCATGGAAATATATGTAATGTCACCTTGGAAATGGCTGTAGTATAACCATGGAAGCAGATGTAGCCCTACTGTAGCCATGGAAATATAGGTAGTGTAACCATGGAAATTACCGTAGTATAACCATGGAAACAGATGTAGACCTACTGTAACCATGGAAGCAGATGTAGCCCTACTGTAACCATGGAAATGGCTATAATATAACCATAGAAATGGATGTAGCCCTAAAATAACCACAGATGAAGGAAAGTTGAAAGCCAGAATGAAAGTTTGTTGTTTTAGGAAAATAAATGTGTCCATATTATGTGTGATTTGTAAATATTTAGAATTTTTATTATGACAGCAATAGAAAGATTATACAATAAATACGACCTCATGTTTGCTGGGTTGGATTATTGAAGGGAAGGAAACACCAAGATTTAGTGTGTGGCACACATAAGAAAAAAATGCAGTTTGAACTTTATTTGAACTTTAAGGACATCTGGAGAGATCTGTGAGAGAGAGATTTGAATGTTTATTATTGTTGCTCCCATTTACAGCATGGATGTAAATTAGAGTTATCTGTATTAGACAACACTCTCTCTCCCTCACACACACTCACTTTTTCACTCTTATAACTGGGAAAAGCTGCTGTGATGGGAGGCAGAAAGGGCATTGCAGGGTTTATGAGCAAGAACATGATACGAGTGGATTTATTTTCTTCTGCTGAACTGGAGCAGGGAGAAAGAATGCTTTCAAAGAAACCGAGAGAGAAAACAAGGCAAGGGTGATAAGTAAGACTGAGCAAAAGTCTTATTTCTTTATGTTTTGGTGTGAATCACCTTGTTGGTGCAAAAATATTTTCTGCCTGTCAAACTCTTATCTTTGGCATTTTGAGTAAATTAAATAAAAGAAATTGGAATAATTTTTTTACTGCAAAAAGATGCAAAGTGACTAACAATACACAAGATACATTATACTAAACGTGTTCCAACCATGCAACATTCTGCACCACCAGTATACTGATCACCGCCTGATCTTCTGAAATCATCTGCACCTGTTTCTTCACTGAGTCAGGCCTTCAGTTAGAAGGTGGTTTGTTCTGTATGAAAGATGCTTGTGTAGGTCACTGTGTGGCTTAACAAAAAACTGGTCAGGCAGAAGGATTGACCTGAAAAACCAAGACTCAAGACTACGTTAAAAGTACAAGAACGTGTGGATCTTTGGAAACTAAATATAAAGAAATGCACAGAGCTGTATTTTGGAGAAACAGAATATTTATGGGAAAACTAAAAAGGTTTTAAAAAAAATAAGGGAAAGAGAACAGAGGGAAGGAGTTAAGAATGGGGGTAAAGAATAGGAAAGGCTTAGACAAGGCAGGGGAAGCTGTGGTCTCGGCCCTGGCTGATACTGCCACGTGTCCGGAGTACGGGGGTAGAGGGGGATTTTGTAACTGTAGAGTCACTCTGGTTTTCCTAGCAACGTAACGTCCTGCAGGACTGATGCTCAGAACCAGATGTTGCTGATCTACGTTCCAGTGGTGGCACACAAAAAGACATACATAGTAAAAAATAAGTCTTAAGACGACTGACTGCAGTTTAAAGGAATAGTCTGATGAAAATGCCATTGACCCCAGATGATACAAGTGGTTTTATTAACTCTGGAGGCAGTTTGTGAAAACAGACCCTGTTGTATAAAAAAAGCGTCTGCAGCATTCGGCTACACGAGTTGCTCACGCCTTGACAGATTACAACTGCTACACTTTGGGGATGTTCTGTAATGAACGGAACAAATAATATAGCCTGTAGGTTTTTATAACCATATAGCGCTTAGTGTACATTCTTAAGTGTTTTGTTATGATTAATTTAATGTTTACTGAGGAACGTCTGTATTACATCACTTCCTTTCTGGATTTAGACTGGGCCAAGCATTCTTGAGGGTCAGGGCAACTTTTAGGCTCAGCAAGAGTTTCAGAAGAAACCACAAGTCTGAGACAATTTTTAAAGCTAGTGGTAAAGCAACACGTGCTTTTAGGAAGGGATGACACTAGTGATTATCAAGTCCCCCCCCCCCTCCCTCTTTCCCTCCTTCTTTCTCTGCATTTAGATAGATATCCTCTGCATTTGTTATCTTTTTTCATGGCAATAAATAATATATTATTTACTAATTTTGTCACATAAATATTAATGTAAATTCAGCTACATTCCCATATAAAATATAACTGTATAAAACGGCTGTACTCTGAGGCGAGAGATCTAACAGTAACCAATCCGAGAGCATTATTAATTTTTCCTTGCTGCTGATTGGCTGCTGCCCTGTGATGGGCATCTCTGGTAGCTGCAGTCCAGAATTCCCACATCAGATCAGTTTCCAGCAGGAGCTATCTTCAGTGTTTCGCTGAGTGTTCTGGTGTTTTTCGTTTTCTTCTTCTTAAATCCCTGTATTTTTATTACTGTGAATGTAATTAAATTATCACTGTATTTACCTGTTTATACCAAAGGAAACAACCGCACATATCAAAGAAAACATGTGTGCATGTATTACAGTACAGTATTTACAGGTGTAACATCGGGATTTTACATTCTAGCACTGCGTGAGACAGCAGTTCAGTGTAAACTGTACAGTACAGATACAGGTTTACCTGTATATTTTTTAAATAAGTTTAAAATGAAATTAAAGAGCATTTTTGGGGCATCTTGGAATGTATTGGTGTGTGTGTATATACATATATAATACAATATAATATAATACACTATTGTTTTATTTTTCAGAGACAGAGTGGAAGAGGCTAGAAGAAGAGGAAGAGAGGGCCAGGAGAAATAAGATACCTCCCCCTCGGGTCTACAAAGAGCCTAAGAGTGAGTATAGGGCCACTTTTCTTCACCTGTAAGAAACCACAGGTTTACTAGCTTAGACTCGAGCAATCACAAAACACCACTGGACAGCTTAAGAAGCTTGGAAGAGAACGCTAAGCACCACTAAGGATTGTGAATTGTAATCTCATTCCCAACACTTAGATTGTTCCACCGCTCAGGATCTCATTAAAAACAGCTGACTACTGTTCCGATTCCTCTACTTGACAGTGATTGGTCCCAGGGGTGTATCAAGCTTTCAAAAAGTGGGGGTGGTCTGGGATGGGGAAGCCAAATAATAAATACAATCTAACCCATGTAGCATTGTTTTATCCATCCATCCATCCATTTTCTCCCGCTTATCCGGAATCGGGTCGCGGGGGCAACAGCTTAAGCAGGGAAACCCAGACTTCCCTCTCCTCGGCCACTTTGTCCAGCTCTTCCAGGGGGATCCCGAGGCGTTCCCAGGCCAGCCGAGAGACATAGTCTCTCCAGCGTGCTCTAGGTCTTCCTGACAAAAATGGGAGATTAAAAAGTGTGCTACTTTTTAATTGGTCCTAATTGCTCCATAATTTCTTCTGAGCCTTCCCTCTGACTGTGATTGGTCCTAATCACCCCAGTGATGGTTCTGATTCCTCTTGTTGAGTGTGATTAGTTTTAATTAATTGTTCTTTTGTTCTGAGACTTCCCCTTGACTATGATTGGTCTTAATTGCCCCATTACTTGTTCTAATTCCTCCTCTTGACCATGATCCTACTCATTGGTCTTAATTGGTCACACAGTTTGTAAATCACTTTAGGTTGTAACCGTTTTATTACAGTATAAAAAATAATAGGAATGAGTGTGTGTGTGCAAACCTGTATAGCTGAAATGGGTAAATGAGTGCTTCTAGTTTGTCATTTCTCTTGAAAATCAGTGATTAGACCTGTCTGGGCAGAGATATTCATTTGTACGCTCAAATGATAGGGATTTTTTCTGATGAGCTTATACTGGTTACGGATTTGTTCTATTGCAAAAATAACAAAGTGAATTTTGGACACCAAACACACCTTGGCTGATCAGCTACATTAGATTTTCTGCCAAACTAGATATCTATCCCCGAATGAGTCTTGATGTAATTGATCCTGACTTGTTATTGAAGGCTATTCCAAGTGTTATGTCATTTTAGGCCATAACAGGCTTGTGTAAGAATTGAGTGTAATGTGATACAAAGTGCGCCTCATCCTTTGGCTGTAGTTTCTGTCCAGAAATGAAGCAATCTTTCACCTTCCTTTAGCAGAATCTTGGAAATATCACTGAGCCAAGTCACAGTCTCCAACTCTCCACTCAGCACCAATATCACACCTGAGATACGCTCGGGAGAGCAAATTCCTGACAGAACATCTGCAAGGTCGTGCTGACTGACCATAACTGAACGTATTTCTGCATAAGTGAGGCTTTCGTCCATTTGAAATGATTAATTCAGACGATATCCTGCCAAAGTCCTGTCCTAATTCCACAGCTGGTTTTGTTCAAAGGCAACTTTGAAACATTCCAGATCCAGATGTATAAATGTGGAATCATTCTGAATCAAAACCACACATTGCTCTCCCAAAGCGACCACAGGTCACGCATGTAGCTCATCGTCACAGAGGAAATACTTACATTGGAGAACGGTGGGATTTTTAATGCTGCATTGCTGTTGACGGACACATGAACCTCTGTTTCTTGTCAGAGCTGCTTCCATCCAGTCACATCATGTTGATGATAACCAAATGTGATGGGAGGAGTTTGCACACGCACACAAACCCCCAAACACCCGTCACCTGCCCCCCACCACAATCCCACAACGACCGAGGCTTTGCACGCGCGCACCAACACCCAGACACCTTAAGCTCACTGCAGACTGAGTTCACCCTTCACAGAGAGACTGCAAACTCTGTTAGAGGAACATCACCAAGAGTCTCCAGATTCCCCAGATCTCAATCCGATCTAGCATCTGTGGGACAAGCTAGTGTGGTCTATGGAGGCCAAACCTCACATCTTACGGAATCTGAACCACAACACCTTCAGAAGCTCTTGTGGAATCCAAGCCTTAATGGGTCAGGGCTGCTTGGGGGGAGTCAGGAGGACCCACACAATCTTAGGCAGGTTTTAAGGCAGGAGTGGAGAGAGTTAATTGTACAATGATGTAAGAGATTTCTTTATTTATCTTGTCTCAGTTTGTCCTCCACTGGGGATGGAGTCCCATCGTGTGGACTCTGACCAGCTACTGACATCATCCATGAGTCACCATCGCTATGGGCCTCAGCGGTCACGTCTGAATATTCAGGTAAACAGAAACAGCATCATTCTCTGATCTGTCATCTGGCATGTGCATCTGTGTTTCCTAATTACACTCCTTTAGAGCAATCAACCACATCTTCAGCTCTGTGTTGGCTCTTATCTGGCAGGCGTCTGGAGATGAGGACGACATGAATGGAGGAGCTTGGTGCGCTAACCAGGAGGACAAAGTTCACTGGATCGAACTGGATGCTCGGACACTCACTGAATTCACTGGAGTCATCGTACAAGGCCGGGACGACCCCATTGAGTGAGCCAAAATAAACAAAATGAATTGGTTTACTGCTGATTGCATGTTTGGACCAAACATCTGCCAGTTGTAATTGTGCATCTCTGGATTTGACCTTACTAAAAGGGTTTAGCTGTAGTAAAATAATGGTAATGCGTAGCTTATCATGGCTAATTGGTTTCTACAATATACAGTGTGCTCTAAAAAATAAATGCATTAATCCTTTAAATGGTGGGTAGAGTTGAACTCAAATAGGCCCAAGATTTAAGGTTCAGGGTTATCAGCAACTATGAACACACTAAGAGATGAGACGTTTCTCCGTGAACCACAGTGCAATGCATAGCAACATTCAACAAAGTGCAAGTCGACAGCACAAATAACACAATAAATAGACACCACAGCAATATAACAGTAATGTAATGTAACAGTATAAAGGGAATAGGATAGGGGTCACCAATGTGGTGCCAACGGGACCACTTGAGTAACCCGTAGACCTGTTCAAAAATAGCACAACTCACCAGTGAGCAGCGTCTAACATTTAATTTGATCCTGTTGCTACTCTTTAATCTCTAATCACATTTGCATTTATTTAGATATACAATATCTGGAAAAAATAATTTAAATGAATGATTATTATACATATAAACTCTGTTCTAGTAGATCAAACTGGTAGCCCTTCGTATGGCTCAGTACCTGTGAAGCAGCTCTCAGTTTCGAAAAGGTTGGTGACACCTGGAATTGGACCCTCCAGAGTGACTAGTGTTACACCATGAGTATGATACTGCACAGGAGGCAGTTAGCAGCATTGACCAAAGGCAGTTAGCAGCATTGAACAAAGTGTATTGTTTCTGACATCAATACAATGTTTCTGACATCAATACAATGTTTCTGACATTGTATTTATGTCAGAAACAATACAATAAATAGACATGTAGTAATGTAAGAATAGTGTGAATGGGATGTAAATAGGGTGTAAATACTCAGGTCCACCACAAAATGACAAAAATGGATTTCTGGGTCTCTGAAAGATGTGAATTATGTGTTCTGGAAAGGTGAATGTGAGCTAATATATCTGCGTGCTTTTAGAAACGACTATGTGACTTCGTACTACGTGGCCTTCAGCAACGACAGCAGAGAGTGGAATGTCCTCCATGATGGGTACTCAGAATGGGTAGGTTCTTGTTAATTACTCAAAAACTGCCAATTAATAGGTTCAACTGTCCTTTGATATTTATACAAATTTAGATTCTACAATTCAATTGGTTGACCTCATAAAACAGCTTTGTTTTCCTACCAACCTTTATTATTTTAGTTTTGGGCATTTGGAGCTGATAACTGGTGGAAGAAGTTACCACTATCAAGACAATGTCCTTTGCTCTACTTGTTCCAACTTTTTCTGGTTAATGTTTTTCATTGTGACACTCCTACTCATGTCATAATGACCTACAGTAGATAAGACAAATCTGAAGAAGCGCCATTAGATTATCTACTCATCTATCTCTTAATACATCCCATTCTCTTTTCTCAGATGTTCTTTGGCAGCTCTGATAAATACACTCCTGCGATGTCTCAGTTTGTGGAGCCAGTGGTGGCGCGCTACATCCGCATCCTGCCTCAGAGCTGGAACGGCACCATGTGCATGAGGATGGAGGTCATGGGCTGCCCTGTGCATGGTAAGACGCCACCCCTCATTTCTTCATATGTTTCTAAAGATCCAGATTTGTATTTGTTAAGGAAATCTGGAGGAAATCTGGAGGCTTCCAGAAGGACTTTCAAAGTCTCTCGTTTTCAGTCCAGTACCTGAACCTGACCCGCTTCAGAGGACTGTTTTTGTTTGTTAAGGCGCACAGAGCAAAGCACATCTAACTTAAGGCCTGAACCGGTGAAAGTAGAACAGTAGAACAGACAGTAGAACATTTATTCCTATTTCTCCCATTTAATATACTTTATGTCTAAGATAAGACCGCATGATAACTTAAAGAAAATAAGGTGTAGCTCAATACTTTTGCACAGTGTTGAATGTATAATAAAGCTGCCAAACACAGACAGCAATATACACACCACTTATTAAAATAAATTATACCACTTATTAATATAAATAATATATAAACTGTACATTCAGCTTACATTGTATAGTTTATTTGTACTGTACATAATTGCAAAAAGATTGGAATTTTAAACTTTAGAACTGCCTTTTTCAAGGTCTATGCGTGACCCAAATGAGAGACCTAGGAAGTGTAATAACAAAACTTAACCTTAATAATGAACATTTAATAACTGCCAACCTGTCAATCAGATCCCCTCAGCCAGTACCAGAGTCAGAATGAGGTGACCGCTAAGGACGACCTGGACTACAGGTACCACAGCTATCAGGACATGGAGAAGGTGAGGTTCAATACAATTTTTGTTGAGAATATATTCAATATATTTCATATTGGTCTTATGCTGTGAATTATTCTGCATCAAGTAAAACCAATTTGCAAATGTAATAGTTATGAGAGAGTGTAACAGGACCCTGATGAGTCCTGTAGTCTTTAATGAGTAATTCATTAAATCTTTATTTAATTATACTAATAATAATACTGATGATGTTTTTGCAGCTGTTGAAATCAGTCTCAGATGAGTGTCCCAACATCACCAGGTTCTACAGCCTTGGCAAAAGCTCGAAAGGTCTGGAAATGTATGCTATGGAGATCACAGATAACCCTGGGATCCATGAGACAGGTGGGAAACTCCAGAAACAAAGCAGTTTGGTGGAATCTTGCCAATGGAATGTGAGGGACTCTTTTAGTGTGATTACATGGAATGATGAGGCATGGGCTGGATGTCAAAGATCTTAGTGTTTCCAATTTGAGTACCTGCAGTTGATTATGAAAATGAATGGAATCATTGGAAATAAGTCGTGAATGTAAACATTCGAATGCATTATGCATCGTCTTGGCGGAATAAAGTCTGAGAGGTAAATTCTAAACCTTAATGCAAATCCAAAGCTCATAATCTTCAGTTTCTTTACGCTGGTGTGCTTTACAGAAACAGTGTGAAGAAAAGTTTGAAATGGCCACAGGTGATTACGTAAATTCGTGAGATCATGATTGTATTCTTACATTCTTACGAATGAACACTGAAACCCACCGGTTCCCTTTCCGTCTAGGAGAACCGGAGTTCCGCTACACTGCTGGTTACCATGGTAACGAGGCTCTGGGCAGAGAGCTCTTGCTGTTGCTCGCACAGTACCTGTGTAAGGAGTACAAGGACGGCAACCCGCGGGTGCGCCGCCTGGTGGACGGAATACGCATTCACCTCGTACCCTCACTCAATCCTGACGGTCATGTCAAAGCTTTCGAGAGGGTGTGCAGTACCTTTTAAATCTGCATGTTCTTGCAAAAGATAAATGCATGCTTCTGTCTGGGAATGCAGCAGATTGTTATACCTACACATCTGATGTTAATGCAAAATTTTTCTGAATCCCTCTCCCTGTCTCAGGGTTCGGAACTGGGCAGCTGGACTTTGGGTCACTGGACTGAAGATGGTGCTGACATCTTCCAGAACTTTCCAGACCTCAATAGTGTTTACTGGGCTGCAGAGGACAAGGGCATGGTACCCAAACTAACCCCAAATCACCATGTGCCTATTCCAGATGGCTACCTTGCTGAAAATGGACCTGTAAGCATAACTTACCAGAGCTATAAAGGATGTTCTAGCTTGTAAAGGACATGTAATAGTAACATGGTCCAAATAATGTATTTGGTAAATACTATGTGCCTACCAAGATATATTTTGTAGTTATTTAAGTTGACCATGTTGTTTAACAGCTAACACAGTAATACAGAGCCATGTTGTTTTCTAATCAGACGCTTTTAATTGGATGTTGTTCAGGTCGCTGTGGAGACACGAGCCCTGATCTCCTGGATGGAAAGCCACCAGTTTGTCCTAGGAGCAAACCTGCAAGGTGGTGAGCGAATGGTTACATACCCATTTGACATGCGCCGTCTCACCAAGGAATCCGAGGAACAGGAGAAGAAGTTAAATGTCAGGGCCGGACGACGCAAGCGCCAGTACGAAGAGGAAGAGGAACCTGAACCCAACCCTTACCTCCACATTGGGTACCATCAGGAGAGCTATGGATACAACCAAGGTTACAATCAAGAAAACTATGGCTACCACCAAGAAAGCTATGGATACCATCACGAGAACCCAGAGTACCAACCAGAGAGGCAAGGATACGATCAGGAGAACCGAGAGTACTACCACGAAAGTCATTCTGAAGGATATCATGAAGGGTACCATGACCCGGGATATCAGGAGGGCTATCCAGAAGGATACAGGGAGGGTACATATGGAGATGGAGAGGTAGAGGAAGAGATCAGGATGGTCGAGGACCAGTCGCTATTCCGATGGCTGGCCATCTCTTATGCCTCCACTCACCGCACAATGACGAACACTTACCGGGGTGGTTGCCACACTGAGGATCCTACAGGTGGGATGGGAATTGTTAACCGTGCCAAGTGGAAGCCCATTCCAGGAAGTGAGTATTTAAGACATTTTTTATTTAGATAAACTTGCATTCTTTATACCAGAAATGTTTGTGATTTGGTCATTCTCTCGTTCATGTTCAGGCATGAATGATTTCAGCTATCTGCACACTAACTGCTTTGAGCTGTCCATCTTCCTGGGTTGCGATAAGTTCCCCCATGAGAGTGAGCTCCTGAGAGAGTGGGAGCACAACAGAGAGGCTTTACTCACCCTTATGGAGCAGGTAAGCTGGTTTCCACAGCTTCCTCCATCAATTAGAGTATAGTTCTACTATAATTTACATTTATGGCATTTGGCTGATGCTCTTATCCAGAGTGACGTACATCAGTGCTCAAGTTCTTACCTGAAAAACAGCTTAAATCCATGTCAACTATTTAACTGAGATACTACACAGTCGGATAACATCTGTCAAATAAGAATTAGCCAACACCTACCCAACGATACATAAACCATAGAGAACAACATCATAAGCCATAGAGAAGTTAAGGGAAAGGGAGTTTTGTTATATTTGCTATAATGTTATTCAACACCAATTCTTTAATGTTTAATATTAACCATATAATTTGGATTGATCCAAAAATATTGTTGATATCACTTTTGAAAATGCCATTGTTAGCAGTGCTTTGGGTCTTGGTTGACCTTCCAATTAACTTCTCCAGGTGTATCGGGGTATAAAAGGGATTGTGTCTGACAAGGAGGGAACCCCTATTCTGAACGCCACAGTATCTGTGGAGGGAGTCAATCACGATGTTACCACAGGTGAGACTTGAGACCCTTTGTCATATATCAGTGTACGGGGAGGATATCCTTAGTAAGATTTTACTTGAATAACAATGTAGCACAATTTGTAATTGTACTTGAGTTGTACTTGTAGAGACAAATGGTAATAAAATACAGGTACCTAAATATAGGTCTAGAAGCTTTTACCTCATCAGGAAGCATCAGGGAAAACTGCATGCCTAAATCACTGCAGACTTGCCCATTGCTGTTGTCTCCCTCAGGTGAGGCTGGGGATTACTTTCGTCTGTTGAACCCTGGTGAGTACCGAGTGACGGTGCGTGCTGAGGGCTATTCCTCGCTGACCCGGTTGTGTGTAGTCGGCTTTGAACCTGGCGCTACCCTTTGCAACTTTGAGCTCAATAAATCCAACTGGGACCGCATCAAGCAGATCATGGCTCTTCACGGCAACAAGCCCATCCGATTGCTTAGCCCTGGAGGAGGCACTCACTATGTGTCCCGGGGCAGCACAGGAAGGTCCAGCATCAGTAACCGAATTCTCGGCACCAGTGACGGAGACAGCTCCAGAGCCCATACCCGACGGTTACGGTTAATGAGGCTTCGTCGTCTGCGGCAACAGAAGCTGCTGGCAGCCCAGACAACCACTACTACATTGCCCCCAACAACTACCACGCCAACTACCACACTACCCCCAACCACAGAGAGCACCACACCATGGTATGACTCCTGGCTTCTGGAGGAGCTTCCTGAGGAAAATCCCACCCAACCTGAGCTCGAGATCACGGACTCACTCGACTACAACTACAACTACAAGATCGATGATTACTAAAGGGTAGGAGGTGTGCCTTGGAGAACACAAGAGTACGCACCAGCTTCTCCCTCTTTCTTAAAGGACAGATGATCAACCATGGACAGTACACCCCCTCAAATAAAATAATAGGTTTCAGGGGAGGGACACACATATTGTCCAGTATTCCCAGTTCTACTCCTCTAGATCTGACTTAGTCAAGTTCTTCTAAAAGATTAAATGGTTGGATCAACAGTGTGCAAGAAGGTAGATCTCTATCTAGAGGGTTGGTGACCACTGACCACTGATGCACCAGTTTCTTCAGCACTAAGGTCATATATAGTCTACAGTCCCTAGGTGAGCTCTGGTCCACATCCCTGCTCCTGGACTTTTGATTCCCTCCAGGGTTTAGCTCCAATTGTTACCTTCCAAAACTGATCCAACCCCCTACCATCGTTGTCCTTGACTACATGAATCAGGTGAATTAGATCTGAATGTGGTACATTATCAGGAGGAGGGTTGATGACCATGAAATTACACCTCAGAGACACTGATTCAGAATAACACTTGTTTAAAGCACTCTATTTATACCTACTTCTCAATAAACATCACTAAAACAACAGACTACATGCTATACTGCATCATACAATAATTAGTGACAAGTCGGGTCCATGAGGTTAATGTAATACAAAATATTACAACAAATGTGTAAATAGGGAAACCATTAACCATTACCATTAAAACCCACAGTTACTATTTTGCAACATTTCCCCAAAGATATGTCTTGTTAAAAGCACTCACGAATGCAAAACAATTATCTTATGAAGAACCCAAAGCTATTTGAAAGCCTATTGGCATCCTTTATGGAGAATGTTCTACCTGGTGAATGTGAGTGAGTTAGTGAGTGCGTGACTGCGGTGCTTTGCATCTAAAAATACATCAATTAAATCATTGCAGGAGTCTCTGAGGGTTAAACCTATCGGCACAAACACCAAATTTACAAGCTGTGGAGAGACTGACTTATTGCCGTTACGTCTTTTGGTTTTGGGCTCAGAACACCTCTACTATGCTGTGGACTGTTGCAGTGGAATTGTTTGTTGGTAGCAGTAACAGATGTCATGGCCTGGGGAGTGTCTGTAAGCATACCTCTCGTTCACCACCTCCTCTGCATCTGGCACAGTATTCCAAATAAACTTTATCAGTTTATCCCAGTACCCTGTAGACCAAAGTAAGATCTCTCTGGTCTCCCATGATTCAGCCTGTTCTTCACTGGGCACTCACTTCAGAGACTTTTCCGTCCAGTCTTTTCTATCCACCCGCCTCCTTCCCACAGAAGAAAAGGAGAATGTTTGTACAAAAGTGACTTTATTTACATTTCTTGCACACAAGTAAGCAACATTTTCTGCACAACATCTACAGGAGAGATTTTCATTGTCCTCAAGGTTAAGTGACTGGAGGTAAAGGACTTTACTCATCAAATAAAGGCTTGTTTAAGTATTTTTTGCAGATTGCTGTTTAACAAAAGACAGGCCAACAAAAGTGTTCTATATGGAATGGAGCTAAACATCATTCAAGGCCTCAACCGATTCCTTCTTTAAAATCATAAATCAACAGTCAGGGCGGCTTAAACCAGACATGCAAACCAAAAGAAGTGGCTTTTGATCAAGTGGAAATTAGGTTAATCACATGCGTTACTTAATTGATCAACAAGTGGGTTTTGGAACAGTCATGTTTATTGGCTCACAAATCAAATCGTATTGACCTTTTATTTAAATATTATGTAGTATCAAATTCATTCTATTGGTGCAATTATAAGCACTGAATTTAGCCCTTTATATGAGTATTTAAGAATTCACTCACCAAAGCTGCCTAACACTTAGGATCAATAGTCTGAGGCACTTCAAGTAACATTTCTTGGGGAAACAACAGCTTACATATATGAATTTAGTTATTACTGGTTGCTCTTCCCACACAAGCAGGAGGTAACAGTTGATGCACTACACTACATTTTTTCCCACGGTTGTGCATGTTGCTGTAATGGTATAAGAGCTCAGTGGCTGATGTTCATCTCGTTGTCCTCGTCGTCTTCTGCTGAGAAAGAGGAGAAGCTGATGGGCTCACACTCGAGCGTTCGCAAGTTCAGCAGACAGGCCGTCTGAGTGCTGCTGAAGTCTGGGATGGCAACCAACAGCACGTCCTGCCCGTCTGATCCTGATGGAGAGGAGGGGACTGGTATTAAAGTAAACACAAACACACAAAGGCCCTGTCCCAGCGCTTACCCTGAGAATCAAAACCATTCCAGGAAGATCTGAAAGCAAATAACTGGGACATCAGTTTGGACTAGAGATGCACAGATTCGATATTCTATATCCGCCCTATCCTGACCTAAATTACTGGATCAGAAATCGTGAAGGAATTTTTAAAAAAGTTATCCGATCCATTAAAAAAATAAAAATAATTACAGCACGCATAACGTGTTTCTGTTGTGTGTGAGACTTGCCAACATGTCAGCAGTTTGGCGTTACTTCAGACTCAAAGAAGAAGAAGCCAAGACCGACGAATGTATTGGGACACCTCACTCGGGTGTCCCAATACATTAGTCCCCCATGGAACATGCTCAATCTCTGTAAAACCTTACTATCAAATAGGGCTCGATAAGACCTTTCCAATAACACCTCGTTTGCCATAATAGTCCCAGGAGAGCCGGAGTTATATTGTTTACCTCGGCCGGGTGTCCCATTACTTGTGCCCGAGGTGAACGGTATAATTCCTTTTCTCCTATTATGGCGAACGAGGGGTCGTTGGAAAGGGGTCACCGAGCCCTATCTAACTGTGAAGTTTCACATTTAGAGTGCAAGATATATATTTTTTTAATATTTAACATTTAGATTTAAGATAATTTAAGGCAAATCATGTTAGTGAGGGCATATCACAGCACGCAGTTCCACCCCTTGCTTAGTAACAGCCAATTGTGATCACGGGGCGTGGCCTATAAGCATATCTGGCCGTTTGTAAAAGTGTTACATAAAAATTCCACATTTAGAGTCACAATTTGTAAAACGGCAACATTTATATTTAGTGCTCAACATTGTTTTTGAAAATTGTGTGAAAATTGCACTAAAGTATTAAAAAAATAACCTCTAAATTTGGCCATATGTCACCATACGGGACATTTTACTACACCATGTTGTCTGTGTAGTGTTTCTCTCTTATTATACCACAGTTATGATTTTTGTATTTGTGTGAAGGTAAACAAAATGTATCTGGACATTTTTTGAAAGCATTATTTTTTGTTTTCTGTTTAAAAAAAGACTCAGCAAATATCGAATTTGTATCATATCAGCAGATATCCAAATTTACAATGTTAATATCGGACATAAAAAAGTGGCATGGTGCCATGTCTAGTTTAGACATAGTTTTTGTTTTTCCTTCTGGACAATAACACTTAGAAGTCCGCATGAAATGTATTTATATATTTTTACCTTTAATCCGTTTGGACTGGTATGCTGGTGCATTTCCACTAAAGTAAACATGTGGGCATTCTGTAATGATGAACGGATCCTGCTGGTAGAAAGGGTAGCAACCTGGAAACAGAAAGATACAAAAGATTTTAGTATTTTATAGAATACATTGACAATTCATTATTTAATTATTAAATTAATATTTATCCCTATATAAATAATACTAATGTGCATTATAAATATGTTTAATGTATGCGTTTGAAAGGACAGTATATATAATTCTTATTACAACAGATCAGTATTTATCACAATTAAAAGAGTAGTATTTACACTTTAAATCTATAAAGCAAAAAGTATTCAATTTGTTTGAAAGTACTTAATTTGATAAAGTAAATGAAGTAACTGGTCATATCTGGTTGAAAACAGAACTGAAGAGAAAGTGAGAGGTGTTTGAGTACCCAGTGTGTCGGGGGCAGTAGGGGCGAGGTGGCAGAGGCGCAGGGTGCTCTCCAGGATCTCAATATGATCGTCCATGCTGCTGTACTTCACAATGTCACTCACGTTCTGTCCCGATGTTCCCAGGAAACTAATACACACACACACACACACACACACACACACACACATCCTGAATTGTCCTACTCATATATACATATATGGACTGCCCACATTCTTGGAAATAAATATATCTATATCTCAATACTAATCTCAAAAGCTAACATTAAAAACAAAATACACATAAATGAGTATTTATTACTGTCTATATAACTGGACAAATCACTAATATATATATATATCCACTTGTTTATTATTATTTATTAGAACTGTACTAATTATGCCTTATTATAATCATCATTATTGTCTAACTCATTTTTTGCCCACAACCACCACAGAAACAAACTACACCCTTCCTTGAAAGTCTGTGAATTTGAAGGAACTGCATCTATCTGAATCCTAAATTAAATGTGCGGATCCGTCTGGGCTTGTGTATCTGAATGGCCCAGAGTCTGACTCACTGGACTCCGTCCATGGCGGCCTGGTAGGGGTTGGTGACGAGCTGCAGGGTGGGATAGGGCACAGAAAGGGGGAACATGCAGCGATGCAGGGGCTGCTGGGGCAGAGTGTAGTTTGTGGGGTCGTACTCTCCTGGCATTACATCGACTGGTACGGAGGCCTAGAGAGCGCAAATCACATAGGAATGAGTGTACAAACTTCAGCGTTGACTTCATAATCAAAAGGTACAAAGAACATTCTAGCGACATTCATCGTGTCTATGTTGGAATGTGGTGAAATCCAAATTTGTATTTGTAGCACTCCCTGCTACTTTCAATTGTGAATTAGACTGAGAGGAATAATATGCTCACCACTAACTGAACCAGCAGCTCATCCAACAGCCTCATGGCCTCCACACTGCCTGCCTGGGTCTTCTTAGTCAAGTATTTTGCCTGTAAGAAAAAGATGGAGATTTATAATGTATGTGTTTGTGTGCATGTATTAATATATACAGCCGTGGAAAAAATTTATTTCCATGTCTATATCTATATATATATATATCTATATATCTATATCTATCTATCTATCTATCTATATATATATGTCGTACTTCACTCCTGATTCAGTTTCCGATGGATGAAAGAGAGTCACACACACATTTGGCCTAAAATCTAAATCTTGATTAATTGAACATTTTAACTCGATTACGATTAATGAACGATTCTTTTATTTTATTTTTTGCCTCCATAGTTCACTGACAAGTTGCTCAGTTGTCTCAGTGTTTAAGCTTTCCATGCTCGACATGTCGGCGGAATAACATAACAAAACGGAGCGGGGTCACGTGACTCACACGGTAGTGATTTTAAAGGGAAAGTAATTGAAATAATCGACCTGAAAAAATTTGATCGATTATAGGTTCTGAATGTCGTTTTCGATTACTTTTCAATTAATTGCCCAGCCCTACACACACACATACTCATCACTATTTTAAGTTTTGCAGTGTGTGTGTTGTGTAGTTTAACATTTCCAAGGTAATAAATAAGATAAATTATTTATGTATTATTTTTTGGAATTTTGAATCAAGGTTGGTCAATAGTGTATTAAACAATGACTTTCTATGTAGACATATTAGTATATGTTACTGTATCTAATTACATCTTATTACATTATTTTTTCCCTATTACATTATACAAAATATGCCTTATTGTTACTATTATTATTAAGTCTTTGTTGGAACAGAAAAGTAAAGTAAAAATATCAAGCAGAGTCAAAACGTTCTTCAAGGATTGACCCGCCATTCATTTTTATTAATTAAACAAGTTCTTCTGCTGATTGAGAGAGTATTAACACCTGAATCACTCCGTACTGCAACACCAGCCTCTTCTACGCACCTTACTGGTGGAGTCTTTGTCCTGAGTGCTGTGACTGAGGAGGTTTCCGGCCAGCAGGACCCGAGAGATGGACGCCGCGCCGCTCTGCTCTCCCAGATCACCCAGATGGCCCGTCACCATGTCGATCAGCAGCTGCAGCCCCAGCATGCTGTCCGCCCTGCTCCCGCCCAGTCCCAGGCCAGAGGCCAGGAGCACAAACCTGCAGTCACCATGGAAACAGGGTTTTGGAATGAGGTCAGAGGTGAAAATGTACAAACTAACTTCAAAGAATTAGAGTACTTAACTCCCCTTTGGAGTCCAAATTAGAACCAAAGACCCTTTCCAAAGATACACAGGAACCATGCTGTACCTAAACCATGCTGAGATGTTACGGAACCTTCAGCAAGCTTTGATTTCCCAGTTTCTGCCCATAGTTCTTGGCTGATCGTCGTCCCAGAACTGCGTCCATGGAGTCGAACCAGCAGAATGTTTTTATGTTAAAGCCACCTTTGTTGCTGTGGTCTTTTATTATTATTCTTTTTAGTCTTGTCTGATTTTTTTCCTCGGGATTCTTTAGACATGCAACGAAAACCTAACTCCTTGTTAGCTATGTCCTGGTTCACCTTTGCATGTCTCACAGCATTTGTTAGTGTCACAGAAAACTCCCATTGAAATTTATCTTCAGCCCAAACACATTAGTGCTTGTACTTTGTCGACCTCCCAATAGTCAGTTTGCATCTACATAGTTTATTTTTGCAGACAGTAAATAAACAAATATACATAAAATTAAATAAAGGCAGCAAATCTTTCCCTTGCTGTGATGACATTTTGACCAATCAGAAAGTGGTCTTTGTGCAACGATAACCTAACTCAGCTGACTGCGGCCCAGCCGTTGAGCTCAGATGTGCCTTGGGTTCGGGTCGCTTTATTTGTGATTAAAAAACATTTGTTTGTGGTACGGCGCGGTTCCTTGTGCAAGTGGAAAAGCGCCATTAAGTGACAGCAGAGTGAGCGTGGGGTTACCGGTCTGTGCTCAGAGGCTCTCGCGGCGTTTGTGGAGGAAGATCCGCCAGGCAGTGATCCTCCACTGTAAATTTACCATCGTTCTTCTCTGCACCCAGGATTGCAATCACACTCCCTGCGGAAGAGTAAAAGGTCGTGAACGCAGATACTACTATACTACATACAGGGTTTTTTTCACCAGAAGTCAGACTATGATGACTGCATGGATGTGACTTCCAGTACTGAGTGAACGCTGGAGCAATTTGTCTGACACTGCTCTCTGGAGATTTTCGCACCCCTATAGTTCTTTTAGCCAAAGGAAAAGTACTCTCCTTTACTACAGTTGCTGCTTGCATAATCTTGTTAATAGGCTTTGATGATATGTAATAAACCTGGTGGTTTTGTGACTGTCAAGCTCCCTTTCTCATACCTGGTTGTTGGCTTCCAGGTTCCTCCAGCTGGTTGTTTTTGGCAACAATGCGGATTAACACACTGCATTTCTGGACTACTATTTCTGTTCTATGTTTTAGATTTCGTCTAGTGACCCCAATACAATAATACACAGCGACAGAACTTTTCCAACTCTGAGCCACCATCAGCACTGCACTCCCACCTGGACGCCCATCGTTTTCCTCAGAAGTATATACTCCGTGGGTCCTGATAGATAACACAATCTTAAATAATCTGACTCTAGCGCCGGCGGTTTATACTATATTATAACTTACTATGATGCCTTTAATATATTTTCACACCACTGTATGCATTATGTACCAAGATACATCTGTTTATTTCTGCATGACCATTTAGCAAGCTCTTTTACCCCCTACTGTGCTCTTAAGACTGATATGTAAATGAGCTCTGTTGTAATTGGCTGCCTTGTATCTGGACATATTCAAAAAGCAATGCAGACTGAAACAACCCTTATGACTAAACAAATACAATAAACATGTGCATTAAAGTATATGCCACATCCAAGTGTGTATGTAGGTTTGTATACATTTCACAAAAAAACCATTCAAAACAAAAATAACTGTCCACACATTTTTATCTTACCAGTTACAAACTTCGACATTTCAATTTTGCCCTCGAGTTTGATCCTCTGCAGCTCGTCCTCCAGAATAAGCTCGTCTGATTGGCTGATGTACTTGGTGCGAGGTGGCTGGGGCAGCAGGTTGTGCTGAGACAAATGATAAAGAAAGGAATGACAACAATGGATAAAAAAAGGAAATACCATTAAGTCCCATAACTTTGTGTCTCATAAATGCTAACATTACAGTAAAAATAAAAATGATGCACTCAATGTACACCAAAGTTAAGAACTCCCCTATAAATATCTATCACCTCAGAGAAACTGCTGGATAAGCAAGTGTCAAACCTATAGTGTGCATTAATGCAATTCTGGTCATGTTTGATTATAAATGATTCACATCCACAATAAAATGGACCGATTCAAAAGAGTTCACACATCCAAACCTTTGTGTCTTTTGACTGAATGTCTATTGCATGAATTACCTCTTCACTGATCTCCTTAAGGATGGATGGTTGGAGCTCCATGTGTTTGAATAAGGTGCCCACGATCACACACCGTTCACCCGTCTGCATATCACACAGCTTCCTGACGGGCACGCCAGAGCCTGAAACACACATCCCCCACGTTCTTAATAAAAAACAAACACACAAGACCCTCTTCAGCACGGTGTTCAAAAACCCAAAACAGTCTGTTTTTGTTAATATGCTTTTAATACTGATATATTTAAGTGCTCTCTATTGTGATTGGTTGTCCTGGATTGCAAACACTCCAGCACAAATGGGTGAGCATGAATAACTGACTAGCTGAGAATAGAGTAAGTGTACACCAATTAGCAGACCCCTTCAACAGTAATTTGATTTATTTTTCTTTATTCATATTCATTCATTGCTGACGACAGCGTTTTGTGTTTATACTTAGTACAGAATATTTATCTTAAAATATATTAAAAATGCTGGTCATCGATTAAAAAATTTAATCATGAATAATCACATTGTTAGATGCAAATTAATACAGAAGCATTAAAACAAACAACATCTAAAACCAAAGCTATTTGCCAGTGCAGGGCATTCAGAGCATGGGTGGTCAGAACCATAATAGCATCTGCAAAGGGGAACCAACTCCATATGAAAGTCTATGTATCTGAATGCAGAGTCACTGTATAATATAGTAATAGTCATATAGACAAGAAATACAGACAAAAGTAATAGGAAGCCTGACCCCCGAAAACAACAGCCGAGATGTAGGGATCCACGAGCCCAAAAAAGCAACGAACTTATCAAATAAAAGGATAAAAAAAACCTGCGTTAAAGCGCGATAAAATAGTTATCGTGCCCAACACTAATATATATGTATATATATATATTATATACACACTGTCAGATACAGTAATTGCAGCTTGCAATATGCAGTAGTAGAACCTTAAACCAGATATATGTAAGTTTTCTCACCCCACTTCTGCTCGGCTCTCTCTTTCAGGATGCCCCGCATCTGCATCAGCCTGGCGGCGTACATGTGCGCGTACTGCCGCTGGAAGCTGCGCTCCCCAAGGCCGAACCGCTCACTACAGCCACGGTACGAGCGCTCATCCCGGCCAAATACCGGCCTCTCCAGGCCCGGGGGAGCCAGCAGCGTGTCCTTCGACTCAGTTACATCCGAAAACATGACCGAAACCTGTGGACAGTAAACAAGTAAATAAACACACAGACACAAGCAGCTCCTCTGCTACGACTCTACGTTCACCTAGTTTTAAAACTTTTTAGGCGTGTATGTGCCGAGACTCCAGTATCAATGATTAAACTAATCAAACATATAAACCGCGAACAACACCAAAATAAACAAAAACAGACGGTAAACACAAACACACTTTAGGATCTCCCGCGAAATACTGCAGCCGGCACTTCTGGATGACGCAAGCGTGGGCTTCAAAATAAAAGTAATGAGGATGGAATTACGCACAAAATTACAGAAAATTAACAAAAATGAACTATATATATATATATATATATATATATATACACATATATATATACACACACACATATATATATATACACACACACATATATATATATACACACACACACACACACATATATATATACATATATACAAAAAATTCCTTTCTGGCAAAACAGATAACAATTTAATAGTCATTCAGGTAAAGGCAAATGTCCAAATATATTTGATCTATGCTTATTTACTGTTTACATTTATGTCAATTAATTTATTCTATTTTCCATTTGCTCAAAGAGCAATCCAAGGTCACATTTCAATGTGCCTTGTACATATATTTATACACATTTGTAACAAACATTTTTTTATAAATAAAATCTTTCAGGATTGTAATATTTGGAGTCTTGGGTTTATATCATAATATAGCAGAACTAAAGGCAAATTGAATCTGTAACCCTGGAAATGAAATGAGTCAATAAAATCCACATTGTTTCACCCAAATTTATTTAATGTTGCTTTACTATACAATGAATATCATTTGATGATCTCACAAAACAGTTTCAGAAAAATCAAAGCCTAATCTCTTTGGAGCTGGAAAGCAATGATAAACTACAACTTTCTCATTACAGCTTATTACAAAAGAAGAAACTCAATGCTAAAATACGGTCAGCTACATATGACCAACACAATGAACAGTAAAACTAAGAGCGGTCACATTAACAAGAAATTAAACTTTATTTTTGATAACAGTATTAGCAATGAAGCAGAACTGCTAATATTTGAACAAATGAAGCTCAGCAGTCTCGCCAAACTACTTCTTCCTCCCTCCTCTCTCCTTCAGGGCGAGGTGGATGACAGATCCGCTGTTCATGTTGTAGTAGGCCAGAGAGTTGGAGTCTTTGATGAAAATGCCCTGTAGGAGGCAAGATGAAATTTTTTTTCTTTATAGCTTATTTATTTCTTATAACTTATTTTTCTGTGATAAAGTACATATCATTGCATTACGATATATTACCTTCATTTATATATAAGATTTATTTATATCATATTTGCAACACTTTACCTCATACTGAAGTTTCTGTTTGCCGGCCGGCATGCCAGTGGCTTCATGGATCTTAACCTTTATGACAGACACCTAGAAAAAATGGTCACATTTAGTTTTTTTGTGCCATCTAATTAGTAAAATCAAGAAATCAAATGATGAGTTCACAAATAATCTATTCAACATGAGCAAGAACTGACTGTGTCAGAAATGTCCTGTTTATGTCAGTACAGAGTTTGTGAACATCTCTACCTGGTCTGTAAGGGGCAGGGTGAAGTTCAGCACTTGGCCGCTCAGCTTCCATTCGGTCTTGTCCTGCATGTTGGGCACTTGCACTTTGACTGCAACAGGTCCCTGTTAGAGGGGAAACAGTACAGACATCACACTAGACGCTCTTTTCCTACTGTTATAATGGTCAGCATATAGTAAATATATAAAGGCATAAAAGGTCTTAAGCCACCCATGGTTTGTTTAAATCGCCTTGTAGGTGCAAAATGCTATTTCACGCCTGTTATACCCCATCTTTCATTTAACTTCTCAATGTGGCAAAGAAATGGGAACAAATGTTTTACCGGGACAGCCTGCAAAGTGCCTAAAGATACAAGGAGCCGCAATTGGTTATTCAATATAATCTAATGTGATCAAGTGGGTCTTGGCTACATGCTGTGATAGATCAGAGGGCCTTAATGTTGAAACGGTTGAGAACCATTGCTCTAGGCTATGTTAAAAAGACAAGAATGTCTGGATCTTTGGAAGTAAAGTATGAAGAAATGACAGATGGCTTAAGATTTTTGCACAGTGTTGTATATTATGTTCATATTTATTCCAGCTGTACCTTGTTCCTGCGCAGGAACTCCTCTTCGGGAATCAGGTTGTCCTCCGTCTTCATCTTCTTGCTGACCGGCTCGTCCTCGTGTGGAGGTGGAGGGTGGGCTGGAGGCATCGGGGCTGGAGCAGAGCTAGGCGGCTGTGGCACCGGAGGGGCAGGAACAAATGCTAAAGGACACAACAAACAGGGTTTTAGCATTCATTCTTTCCGATTCAGTGAAACTACATCAAACCAAGCTATATAGAATGGATAAGTAGTTTTACTTCAGTGTAGAAAGCCTCGTCCGACACAACAAAAGGAACTGCTCTGAATATCTATTACAATGCAGACTTTGTCTGCAACCCTAATGCACATATTTTGATAAAACCCCCCCACACCCATTTTTGGGTAAGAGCGGTTTGCTAAATCCATTTTCAGCACTACTTAAGCATAAATGGCTTGGTAATAGACAGCAAGTCAACACAACATGCTGAACAAAGACAGTCAGAAAAGGCACTGGTTCAATACCCAACTGTGAGCAGATTTTTACACAAACTTTTTTGCCCATAAACCCAATGTGTGTGTGACTCAAAACATTGGTATTATACTAACCACCCAATCTAGTGTAAATAGGACCAAGAGAGGCTCTTGATGACCTGAATAAAGGTGCGTTAAGATACGGTTTGGATGGGAAACTTACAGGAAGATGTTGTCTGACCAGAGCTATGCATTTGTCTCACCTGGAACCACCATGGGCGGGGGTCTGGGGGCCATAATGTGGGATGCAGTTGGGGGCATGGGCACCACATTGATGCGAGGTGCATGTACCATGGGTGGCATTGGGGTCAGCACCTGGCCAGGTGCCAGACGCACCACAGGAGCCATAGGGGGCCGTGGAAGTACAGGCACAGCAGACAGCAGCGTGGTCCGCACTTGGGGAGGAACCTGTAATGCAAAACACAGAGGATTTAATGAATTTAATGATGACTACATTTGAGAAGACACTGCTCAAAACTCCAGTGTGTACTGACAGCAGGTGGGGTTTTGGGAATAGTGTTGATGGGTGGGCTGGGTTTGGGAATGCTGGCCACTGTGGATGGCAGCGGTGGCAGAGGCAGCTCGTTGGGTTTGCTGGGGCCAATCTTCTCCTTGTTGTCATCCTCTTGCACCAAACCCTTGGCTTTGTGGATGGCCTCGATCTGCTCTTGCAGGGTGATGTTGGCCTGGGCGGCCTGCTGAGTTCGAGCCATACTGCCAGAGTGACCATCCCACGTCACCTATTGAGTGAAATCATGAAGGATTAAAATCTATCCAAAATGATTACCGCCAGACTGTAAAAATTATACACACACTGCATATTCAAACTGGATTAAAATCTCTCCACAGTTATTACTGTCAGTCTGTAAACACTACAAACTGCAGATTCATACCAGATTAAAAGGACTCCAGAGCTCCTATTCCTAGTTGCAGCAGATATTTACCATGAGTTTCGCTGCAGTGTGTTTATGACTAACCTTCTCCTCTGGTTTCTGGATCTCCTCCTCTCCGATCTTTTTTCCAATGGCTGTTTCCTCCACACCAAAGATATCGGTACGCCTCTCGGCGAGCTGCTTCAGGCTGCTCTCGATGTCCAGGCCGGGGGCGTACACTTCCTCCTCGATCTGACGCTCGCGGATGCTGCGGTCCCTCTGCTCCAGCCAGCGTGGGTCCAGCAGGCCGATCCTCATGTGCTCCTGCATCTTACTGGCTGGAATCTTCTCACCAGTGATGGGTGAAATGAGGTACTCATCTTGAGTCTGGATGGTAGGCTGTGGCTTAGAGGCTGGGTGAAAAGAATAAAAGAGTATTAAAAACAGTCCAGTGTGCATTTCACAAAGCTAGACTTATAAGGCATGGAGATAATCCAAGACCCATGTTAGTCCAGTATGAAAGGCAATTTCAGTATGAAAAAAGGCAAGTATCTTCATTTTGGGCTTCAATTAGCAAAGAAAGTACCAAAACATTGGTTATGGATGCTGAATGAGTGATCTGTGCCTCTTGACCAGAGGACTGCATTCAAATATGGTCAAATCTAACAGGCCCTCTCAGTTTGATTATAAAGTCAGGGGTCCTACCCTTGGGGTCGTAGTCTTTGCGGATGATGACCTGATCCGGTGTAGGAGGTAGTGGTGGGGGCATGGGGTTATCGGGGGGAAGAGGAGCCTTCATTCCATCATCCTCTTCATCAGAGCCCTAGGAGAGATTACACAGTTCGGTGCAGGTTAATAAAACTGCAGCAAATATATATTTTAAACTGTACATTACATCCTGTCTTACCCCTAACAGCCAACCAACTACCCCCTACCAAAAATGTCTCAACTACCAGATATTAAGATAAAGTGTGCAAAAAAGAGTGTAGCAAGTGTGTGTTTCTCCAACCTCATCCATATCTTGCAGCTGTGTGTCCTGGTCAGGCTGAGCTGAGTGACCTTCGTCTCTGTTTTCACGCTCGTCCTCCTCATCCTCACTCTCCACCTCCATCTCCACTTCCTCACTCTCGCCGTACTTCTCATAGCGTTCCTGAATAAGGATACGAGCCCCAAGCTCCTCAGGGGTGGTGGGAGGGGGGAAGTTACCTGGGACAGAGTTCATAACACATTTAAATGCAGCCCATCTTGCAGGTTTTCCTATTACACTAGATCACTACACACCAGGAATAAAGTTAAAGCTGGAGATGGACTAAAGCTAAACACAGCCTGGCTGGGGTACCCTGAAGACCAATTTCACAATTCAGGTAACAATTTACACATTACTGACTGAACTGACTGCTGATCATCGAAGGCAATCTTATTTTATCATTCAGGTGTAAAGTTATACACAATACACTGCATTTAAAATACATTTTGTATTTATATCTTCACTAAATCTGCCTTTCTTGAGCTCCTCTTGCTTACCTTGCTCATTGGGCTGAAAGTCAACTGTCTCCACAACAACAAAATCATGCCAATCGATCTGAGCATAAGCCACACGCTCCTTCTCCTTTTCCTCTTCCTCTTTCTTCCTCTCTCGCTCCTGGAATTTGGCCCACTCCACTCGGTACCTCACCTGAAAAGAAGCAGGGACATTAGTACCCATGCAGTTACACAATACTTGTTAAAGCAAAACACGGCCTGGCTGGGATACCCTGGAGATCAATTTCACAATTCAGCCAAAAGAATATTTAACTAATTTGTGTAATTTGGACATCCAAAAGTGGATCTTTCGGTGAACATATGGATAGATCATATCCGTACTCTGCTGAAGTAATGCTCTGTAATGATGTGTAATGACATGAATGGGACATTTCGTTGATGTACCATTTTCTATGAAAGACGTAAAAGTTGGAATCTTACCTGATCTAAAACCTCCCGTGGGTTCTCGGCCTCCCTCTTCAGTTTCTGCAGGAGTCCTTTAGGAGGAATCAGAACCTTTGAAACACAAAAAGCAAACAGACAAGAAAGAACAGGCGCAATTAACAAATGTAAGATTTTGGGTTCACATATTATAAAAATAATGAGACATTTATCTTTGGGTTACCAGAATACTGTATTCTATATTTATTTCTATGTATTTTTATAATATTACTCTAGTCTTTCTAATCTACATCAACGTATTATTTAATAATCGTGTTGCTCCTGGGTTGACTTTACATGCAGTTTTGAATGTATAATGAATTATATTGAGTGGGATAACTCCAGTGCAGTACCTTGGTGTACTGCTCCACCAGTTTGGTGAAGTAGTTGAAGAGGCTGTGCTGAGGCCGCAGGAAGTCGAACTGGTAGTTCCTCTGCTCCTTTTGCATCAGCTGGGTGAGAAACTGTCGACCGTTGCGAGCTACAAACTGAGCAGTCAACTTCACCACATCCAGGTCGAAAGCAGAGATGGAGGGAGGATCTGCGATGAATTCAAATTCAGGAGGAGGCTCCTTCGGCACCACGGTCTCATGGATCACCTGCGCCTGGACCTGGAAACACCACGCAGAAAAAAAACACCTTTCATGTAACGAAGTCTACACATACAGTACTGAACTGTGACGTGACTTAACTAGTTATTGCAAGTTTATTACAAAATTCCAGAAGCAATGTTTCACATATCAAATTAAAGACGCCCACCTTCTGTGGAAGCTGCTGGGACTGTTGCTGCATAACCTTGGGTACGGCTGCCGACGGCTCCTGACCCTTCCCTTCTTTGAACTCATTAACTTTGTGTCGGTAGTAGGCATGGTAAGGGTCATTAGGGTTGAGGAAATTAAATTTGGGGTTGTTGATCTCATTCTGTCGAATCCTCGCTTCAAACTCTGGTCCATTCCTGGAAAAGGTAATGATGCACACTAATCATCCACAGGTCACTAGAAGAGAAATCTTAACCTGAGACGATGCCATTTTTCAGACAATAAGCAAATATAACCCTTTACTAGTCCACAACAGGTGGGAAATTTGCATTGTTACAGCAGCAAACTGAACAGAACAAGAGTAGAAGCAGCACAACCAATAGAATAAAAACTATACAATGTAACAATATAATATGAAATCTGTATACTATACAAAAAATTCTTTTAAAAAATGTGACCCCGTGTGTGTGTGTGTGTGGGTGTGTACATATAAATAACGTGAGGGTGTCAAACCTGGCTACGAAGCTTGCAGTCTTGTCAACGATGTTTCGGACTTCAGGAGGCGGGTAGATGATGCCCACGATGGGTTTAGTGGCCGGCGTCTCTTCCTTCTGCTCCTCGGCCTGTCATTCCAAAAATAAATATTATTTAAGCATGAATTTACTTAAAGCATCATGTGTTCAAAGACATACACTGGAACATACAACTCTAATCACTAGGCTATTAGCTCCAAATATTATGCTAAATATATATGGAATATACATGTTAGTGCTGCAAGGTAACGACCAAAAAAAAAACAAAAAAAACAGTGTTGCAACTTTACTGCAAGATATTACGAATGCGATGCCCTCAAATATACTAAAGCATTCACATCATTCCTTTTCTAGATTTAAAAAGATCTGACTGTAAACATTGTTTCAAGTGGGACATTTACTCCGCACATCCATACTGTCCATTTATGGACAACAAGCAATAAAAACAGCCTGTTCTCAAAACAGTTTCTGTGGTTCCACAAAAGGAACAACATTTGAATGACTGGTTAGAGGCTCATTTGCATATTGGGGCATCTTCTGTAATTAGTGTTTTGCGTTAAAGCAAAGAACTGCAACAGTGAATCGCAGCAGGCAAGTAACATTAATGTCTATTAAAATACACAATGCACACCAGTTCACTCACATGTTTACGAGGTGGAGACTAGAAAATACAGTGAGTTAGCTAACCAAACATCTCTCCACACGGTTTATTAAGCAAAACGGATGATGGAACAGTGAATGATACTGTACAAAATACAACTGAAATAAATTCTTTACCTTGTTGGGCTCCGGCTGGCTGATCTGAACAGGCGGCATGGCACCAAACTCGGCTCGAATTAAAAGAAAAAACCTCAGAAACAACCTCTGATCGATACCACTTCTCTGTACGATGTCTAACCTGTCACTTTACCATTAAAGTAAAAGTATCTGCTTTAAAACATTAAAAAGTTTATAAACACGGACAATTTCCCCGTCGAGGCCGAGACGGGCGGTCTGCGGATAACACACAACTACATCCGGGTAATGCCACGCACATCCGGAAGATTGTGGGAAGTGTAGTTTTAGCAGTTAAACTGGCGTTGAGACTACAGGTAGCCATGGTGATGAGCGACAACAGAAGGGAAGGAGTAGCAGCGCAGATTTGACAAACGAAAAAGAAAACGGACGAGTGTTTTTTAAGTTTGTGCGGAACGATGACTCATCTGTTGGGTCGTCAGGATTGTGTGGAGAGTCTCAGGAGGGATGTTGTTGACTTGCAGGAGACGGTTGTGGACGTGTTTTCCCGAACTGGACCAGTCCGAGTGTCATCGTGGAAATTCCCAGATAAACTGTCCTGCGATGTGGATCTGGTGCAGCTGCTGCAGGAATACGACTACACTGAAGGAGAGACAGAGTTTAACCAGCACTCACACATCATCCTGCTAGAGCTGGTGATTGACAGGCAGGTTTACCAGCGTGAGCTGTGTTTCCAGTGCACGAGATAAAATGCATGTTTGAAATCTCTCTCTCTCTTACTATATATTTATATGTAGTATAAGTGAAGGGTTCAGATGCAAAAGCCCCTAAACGCCGTCTCCGTCAAAAATGAGATAATGATGTTGAGTGAATTTTCTTCACACGTAGTATGTGAGTACATCAAATCATTTTGCCTTAAAAAACTTTAAATACCACTCTCCGCCTCGTATGAAATATCGATACGTTGGCAAAAACCTCTAAAAGCAACTTCATTTTGACAGCAAAAGCCGCTATCTGTTCCGAGAATCAATCAGAACGCAAGATCGAATCATGTGACACCTCGCTGAGGGATCGGCTTTTTTGTAAACAGCGTTGTTGAGAGTGCGTGTGAGAAAAAAGAGAGAGAACGTGTGTGTATGACAGAGAGAGAGAGAGAGACAGAGCGAGCATGTGTTTGGACGGGGGCCGGGGCCAGTGTCTATGTGGGTGGGTGGGTGATTGGGTTGCTGCACATGCAAAATCTTGGTCCTTTTAGGGGGTGGGGTGTTTGGAAACAGCTCTTGAATCACTGGGTGAACTAATATTTTGTGTTAAATGTGGGGTCCAAATAAATAATTATGAATTGCGGTGACTACCATGGGCTTTTGCATCTGAACTCTTCATGTAGACACTACATAAACAAAAGTATTGGGGCACATTGAATTCAGGTGGCCCCTTATTTCCAGCGAAGGGCAATCTTAATACTTAATCTTAAGCATACCAAGACATTTTGGACAACGCCATGCTTCCAACTTTGTGGACCCAGTTTGGGGAAGATCCTTTTCTATTCCAGTATGACTGTGTCCCAGTGCACAGAACAAGCTCCACAAAGACATGGTTGGCTGAGTTCAGTGTGGAAGAACTTGACTGGCTGGCACAGAGTCCTGACCTCAACCCCATCCAACACCTTTGGGATAAACTGGAACGGAGACAGCAAGCCAATACTTTTGTCTATATAATGTATATATAGATAGTTTCGTTCTATCTCTCTCTCTGTCTCTGTATATATATAGAGATAGGCAGACAGACAGATATATATTTCTGTCTATATATATATATAGATGATGTTCTTCTATCATAATTAAAGATTTTATGCCACTCTATACACTTTTGGTCCTGATATTGTTAACCCAACATGCCCTAAATGTATCTACATTAATCTTTATTGCATATTGGACAGTCTTTTAGCTTTGGTGGACGTGTTTTTTTTATGTGTGTGATACAGACTGATGCTCCTTCTGCAGAGTTTTAAAGTCTATACAGAGGTTATAACAGGGCAGAGAGGGCGATGTTCAAGCCAAACTGGACCATCGGTGTCTCTTGGCCTGGTTGCGAAGCGTTACTGGAACAACCTGGTCCAGCTCAGCAGCCAACATCGACAAGGGGTACAAAATGAAATGAGCACGTTTGACCCACACAGTCTGATTTTATGGAGCTGTTTTCACAATATGAAAAAAATCTATATGCTACATCTACAGAGTTGTGCTTAAGTGCTTGGAAACAAATATAAACAGTGAAGTTGATGTCTGTGCCTGTATTTAGGATCCAAAGAAACATTTTACATTTTAAAATACCACCAACGTGTAAGAATGAGCATACATTTATGTACATGTATGTATGAAGATGCTTAACAGAATTAACAGACACATTTTCTTCTGCTTGTTTTCTGTTTAGAAAATCTCCAGTGAGCACAGTCAGCGTTCTTCTTCTGCGGGCCAGGCGAGGTCTGAAAGAAATATGTCCATTCCCAGAGCTGCTATGAGCGCCTGTGTCTCTAACTCCCACCACCGGTCACCAGCTTCCACCTTCTCCAGCAGCACGACGGCCCCGCTATACCCCCCTCAGTCCCGCAGCGTGAGCAGTCAGACTGCGCTGGTGCCGTGTGCGGCGTGTGCCCATGTTCAGTCCAGCCTGAAGGAGAGTGTGGAGGCGTGTGTGTGTCTGTGCCAGACTCTGGGTCTGGACTCCTTCCTGCAGCACCTCCTGATGGCCGTGGAGGACACAGGTCAACTTGGCCAACTTACCGCAAGTGACCTGGCTCAGTGGGCTTGCGAGCAGCGCAGAGACATGGGACGCATTGGGAAACACATAACTGAGGTGAGGCACTTTTAACTGCAGTCCGTATTACACCAACGTGGTGATTCAAAGCAAAGCAAAGAAATAAGGGGTGGCCTCAAGGCGATTGCACAATACTTTGTACATTTATATACAGTATACAGTATTTATATACAGTACAATTCTCTAGCCACTCCTCATTTCTTTATATTTAGCAAAAATGCTATTTTCTGCTTTGTGTAGATTACATGAAAGAAATGAGAACAAATGTGACAGTAAGGTGCCTAGATAAAGGGTTTTCCAACCACTCAGCATTCAGCACCACCAGTATACTGATCACTGCCTGATCATCTGGAATCACCTGCTCCTGTTTCCTCACAGGTTTAGGACTTCAGTTAGATGGTCTTTGTTGTGCTTGAATTATTCATACACAGATCACTGTGTGGCGTAAAAAAACAAAAACATTCCTCTGAAACTGGTCAGGTTCAGGGACTGGACTGAAAATGAGAGTATTTGACAGTCCTTCAGGAAGCCTGGAGAACTTTTCCTCTAACGTACATTAAAATACGAGAAAGTCTGTATCTTTGGAAGCAAAGTATTAAGAAATGAGAGGTGGCTCAAGACTTTTGCACAGAACTGTAGGGCTATATGTAAAATGTTTTTGCATAGTAGGTTTAAAATGCACTTTAAGGGATTTAGATGTCCCTTGATTCAAAGTTGAATTCTAATTGGTTTTTTTTTATTTTTTATTAAGTAAAAAGTTATTTGCATTTTAATGACATTTTATTTGATTTTATTTGATTTTATTAAAAATGATTTGAGACTGGCCTGTAGGGGGCGTGGGAGAAAGGGACCATATTTGCTCTTACTGTGTTTGACTTTTATGAGCAGAGGTTGGTATAATTGTGCTGTAGTACTCTAATAAGTACCTACATTAATGAGTTAGAACGCACCCAAATACAAAATTTTCCACCTTACCATGGGCGCTCCCCACCGGTAGGTCCACCTGTCGCGCATGCGTATATAGATGGATTTTCTTTTATCTTTACTTTTGAACAGTGCCAAATGTACAGTGCTCTCTGGACTCCGTGTACGAGTCTCTTATCGAGGCGGGCCGTGATGTTGAGGGGGCGGGGCGTGAATTTGAGGGGGCGGGGCACGCAGTGACAGAAGCGCTGAATCTGACTGAATTGTGATTGCAACGAGAAGCGAGGCTCCGCGGACCGGCTGGAACTCTATTTTAAATGTCTATTATTTTTCTTGTCAGGGTTGTAGAGTCAGAGTGGTAGTACTTAGAGGTCCAGTATGAAGTTACTCAGATTACGTATGCATTTGCGCAGTGAAGACAGAAAACTGGTGCGCATTTGTCGCACCACATACGCCAATTCTTGCATGTGTGCCTCTTATGTCAATCCCTGCTTATGACGATTTTAACATACATTTAAATAAAATGTTTCAGCAAAAATCAAATGTAGTCAATCAGCCAAGACATGTTAGATGTTTTCAAAATAAAGGAACAAATAAATAAAAAGAAAAAATGACTCGGGTTGAGTAGAATTTCAACACAGTAATTGGGTCGTTCATCGAAAAACTCGACTTCAGACATTCGTGCTGTTTTGTTGCTTTCTCTTCTAAAGGGGAAACAACCTATATTTCTATTCATCAATGCCCAAATTGAATGTGTCATTTTCCATATTCAAGTATGTTATATTATTGGCTGTATACATTTGATTTTCACCAAACTGTTCCTTTAACCTGTAATGGCACATATTTGTTTTTATTCATTAATAAAACCTGTTCCTTTTGGACTGGAGGTGACTGAAACGGTGGAGTCACTCAGAGACAGACTGAGAAAGGCAGAAGAACTGAGACAGAAGCTGGAATCTCAGGTGAAGCGAGAGGAGGAGAGAGCAGAGAAAGAAAGACAGGACAGGAGGAGGAGAGAGGGGGAGTGGGAGCGCAAGCTGCAGGAGGTGAAGGCCAGAGGAGAGGAGATGCAGCGGAGGCTGCAGACTGAGCAGGAGGAGCTAAAGAGAGGTCAGGACTCAACTCAATATAAAAATGACCGTGGTTTGACACCCATAAATCTCCAAAGTAGATTCATTTCCATCTTTTTTTTTTTAAGGAACCAAAGCCTTAGAAGTGAAAATATTGGAGCTGACCGGATCACTGGAGCTGCAAAGAGAAACACAGCAGAGTCTCCGTAAGCATGAGAGCATCAGGCACAGCAGTGTTCCTCAGGTTTTTGCGCACAAAGTTACTGTGGCCACTTTATCAGAAACCAGATCGACCTTGCTGGTGTGGGAGACTGTAGCTCATCTGTAAATGTACAGTGTGTATTAACCCCTCATCAGTGGTTCATTTCTGACCACAGAGTGTGTAAAAACTAGTGCTGGGCACGAGATTCAAAGTCCCCTAGTCCCTGGAACAAAGTCCCTTATCATTACCCTCACTTTCAGAAGAAACACGGATGAGGATGAGGATGAGGGGTCTGCAGATTTCTGGACAAATAGTTCATTTAGCATCAGAATCAGAAAACCGTATTGGTTAAACTGCACAGAAACAAGAACCATTTAACATATAAAGTATAAATAAATCCAATCCAACAGCTCAGCAGAAATACTCTATACGAGGTACGTTATGCCATATGCACAAATGCTGGGTTTAAATATGATAGATAAGTGAAATTTCAGTCATATGGGATCTCACCACAGCACACAGTGTGAACCGCACGAAATGCTTTCTCTGCATTTAACCCATTCGCCAAGCGCCCAGGGAGCAGTGTGTGGAGATGGTGCCTTGCTCAGGGTACCTCAGAGGTGCCTAGCGATTTTGGGAATCAAACCCACGACTTCATGATCACAGGACCCAATGCCCTAACCACTAGGCCACCAGCTGCCCCGCTTGCAGTTCTCTTACAGTTAAGGGAATTGCTAGTAACACAAATAGTGATTGTGCGTCAGTTTCTGCTGGAGGAGAGTTTCTGGAAGGTGTGTGATGCTGTATGTCAGTGTTCTGTCTCCCTGTACAGAGTGTGAGAGGGACTGTCTGGTGGAGGAGGTGCATGGTTTGCATCTGCAGGAGGTGAGGTGGAAGGAGGTCGAGGAGAGGAGGACAGAGTTGGAGGCAGAGCTCAGTAACACACACACACTTCTGGACAAGGAAACTGCCAAATACCGCAGCGCCCAACGGCAGCATGAGGTGTGTGTTCATTTTAAATGGGAGATCGAAAAAAAGTGCTGTTGCATTCATTATAACACGGTAAATCCAAAAACATTATACAGTACTGTGCAGAAGTCTCAGGCTCCTGTACAAACTGTTTAAAACCATTTATCTGAGCCGTGAGGGACTTTCTGCCAGAAAATACACAGTATTTAAACAAACAAAAATAATTAAACAAACAAAGAAGCATCCAATAATAGCAAGATTTGCTTTCTTTGTAAAGTATTGAGAGCTGGTTAGAAGAACACATCCTTTGCATTGATGTGTGAAACTCCATCAGCAGCTCCTGATTTAATCTGATCGTTTCAGCTTAACCACATATTTGAGGTATATGAAGAGATCTACAAAGTCACACTTTGCCTCCATGATTAGAGGTCTAGGAATGAATAGGCAGACATATACATAACATGCATAGAATCACTATTTACTGTATTAGTATTACTTGTATACGTCCTAATATTAACTTTTAATAACATACTGCTCAGCTACACGGGTTTTAAATGTAATTTTCTCAGGTGCCTAAGACTTTTGCATGGTTTTGTATCTGTACATATCTGTTACTATATTATACAGTTATGGTTATAGACAACTAGTATTCATTTGAATTAATTATTATTATTATTATTATTATTAGTAGTAGTAGTATTGTTATTATTATAACATTGTTATTATTATTATTATTATTATATTATTATTATAACATTGTTATTATTATTATTATTATTATTATTATTATTATTATTATTATTATATTATTAGTATAACGTTGTTATTATTATTGTTGTTGTTTTTCTTACTACTACTAATAATGATGATGATGGTGATGATGATGATAATAATAACAACAATAATGATGATGCATGTGTCAGGCGATGCAGGTGAAGCAGCGTGCTCTGCTGCAGCGTGTGGTCGCTTTAGTCCAGCAGTGTGAGGACCTGCAGACCCGTCTGGAGGAGTGTGAGGATGAGAGAACAGAGCTTACACACACACTCGCACACACCACACAGGAGAGAGACACACTGCAGGAACAGCTCACGCAGCAAAAGGTATTTTACACACACACATGCAAACACAGTTTGATTATTTTTGGTAGTTATTCAAAATAATTTCTGAATTTCACATAAATGGGACATTCACACTGTTAATTGTAAGCAGTTAATTGTGAATGCAGTTGCAATATGAATGCAATATGAATGCAGTTGAACAGTTATTTCTGTTGTCCTGTAGTGTCAGTGTCAGTCTCTGAGTGAGGAGAGAGACCGGCAGTGTGTGCGGCTGCGTGAGCTGGAGGAGAGCGTGTCTCGGCTGAGTGAGGATTTACAGCAGGCGGCTCAGAGAGAGAGGATACTGGTGGCTTTTCCTGAGCTTTACCCTCAACACACACCACCACAAAGTGAGACACGAACACACACACACACACACACACACACACACACACACACACACACACACACACACACACACACACACACACACACACAGTTTTTATATCATGGTAGCACAAGGGGTTCTGAGCATGTCAAAAGTATTATATATACAGTAAATTATTACAGTCCAAGAGCATAGTGTAGTGAAAAAACACAAATAAGTGATTTGGAAAAAATGAACTAAAAATGACTACTTTTATAGTGTAAACCCTAAATACGTATGCCCCTAAATATGCTCCCAAAACACTTTAATTTCATTTAAAACTCAGCTTAATTCATTGCCTTTAAATAAAATTTGTATTTGAACTGTACAGTTTACACTGAACTCCCGCAGTGCTAAAATGTAAATACCGATGTTACCCCTGTATAGACTGTACTGAAATTCATGCACATGCGTTTTCTTTGGTATGTGCTATAGTTTTCTTTGGTATAAGCAGGTAAATACAGTAATACATTAATTTAATTTACAGTAATAAAAATACAGGGCTTTAAGAAAAACGCAAAAACACTTAGAGAAACACTCGAGACGTCCCAGGTCGGGCATTCTGGGCTGCGTCTGTCAGAGATGCATCGCAGGGCCACAGCCAATCAGCAACAGAGAAATAAATTTCCGCAAACAATTATTAGTTCGATTCTTATAAAAAATCTGCGAAAAACTGAAGTCGCATCTGCTGAACCGCGATTAAATGAAGGGTTTACTGTATATTTATGTATCTATATTAATAATATTTAATAATAGTGTAATGCCCCCATACACTATAAATGCGTTATGTTGCTCCGGCAGGTTTTCTCTCTCTTTCTGTAGGGATGGATATCGTTAAGGTTTTAAAGGTATTACTAATTCTATTGATACCACTTATCGGTTCAGTACTTTAACGGTATTCTTATCGGTACTTTTTGTTGTGTTCTTTAATTAAAAACCCAAAACAAGATGAGAACAGAAATAACACTTTATTTTTTTTATGTAAAATAATTATCTATAGCTTAGCAAACACCAATGTTTGAGCAAATATCTATTACACAAACAAAACCA
>JBBPDB010000017.1:223802-234509 GCA_037974465.1 Brachypetersius altus
GGACTTCTTAAGCACTGATGTACGTCGCTCTGGATAAGAGCGTCAGCTAAATGCCGTAAATGTAAATGTAAATAACTAAATCTTACAGAAATGATCTCCTCTGAAGAGAACCATTCCAATGTACAATCTTACATCAACATTTGACAGTTCTACATGGAAAGAGTGCCTTCTGTGCCTTGTAAAAATGTTCATAGGCCATTCATTTTTGAATATTTAAATAGGACTGTAAAGCAGTATTTTAAAACATTTGCAGTGCCCCAGAAAACAGGACATTCTACCCCTCAGCAGCGTTTTTCACTTTCATACTGAAAGACACATGATCAGCAGTGTCAGTTTATAAAACCATCTCAGTTTGATGCTGGAAGAGCAGTGGTGTGTGAAAGTTTGGGAGATCATGGTGAAATGTTTTATTGATTGTTAAAACAAGCACACAAGCAATTTTTGCAATTTTTTAAAATAAAGTTTAACACACTGGAAAACAAAATATAAAACCTGCCACACGCTTTGCTCAGTTCAGCAAATAAACAATACTTATTGCATTTGAATGTTTCCACCATTACAAAAATCCCTGACGCAATATAGGATCATACATGTAATATGCTGTAACATATACAAATAAAAATCTGCCCAAAATGTCTATATTCTTTCATTCATTCATTTTAATTAATCAATCAACCAATCAATCAATAACAAATCAATTAATCTTCATTATCAGACATTCATTTTCCTTCATTCGTTCATTCAGCATCCGCAATTTTTGTAAAAACAGTTACACTTTTTGTTTTAACAGCAGTGATACAATTATTTTATATTATTTTTAGATCAATGTATTTAAGTACACTTGGTGTGTAATGTGCTTATTACTGCACTTGGCCATCCATAATGGGATATTTACCATTTTTTTCAATCACTTTGTTGCATTCTCACATCAGAAAAGACATTTTCCTCATTCTCAATGCAGTCCTCTATTTCTTATAACCTAGGCAAAATAACCCCCAAAAACCTTTTTCACACATGATAAAATAAACAAATTCAGCAAATTACTTTAGCACCATGATTAACTAATAAAACCCAATCACCACTACTTTGTTACTTTCTGACACCAAATCTTTAATTCCTTTTGATTAATGTTTTTTTTTTTATCAAAACCTTACTGACTGAATCCTGCAAAAAACATAGTGTAAAGAGATTTTCAGACACAAAAAGACAATGAGAAGGATTTATGTGAAACAGATAGTGTTACACGGATCAGCATTCACGGGTTCAGCCTAACGCAACCTTTTGTTGATATGCGGTTCAGTCTTTTTGTTTTTGTGACATTCTGGCCTCGTCCGCCCCATCAACTTATCCTCATGCTGGTTGTTTATGTTTGGGCGTGTCGGCAATTGGACACCAGGGGTGTGTACTACAAAGCCTGATTTTTGGCTTATCACACTAAGTTTGAGAGTAACTTGGTCATGTGAGGTATAACTTCATGAATAAACTTTACTACGAAAGGTTAATATGTTCGACCCGATGGATGTTACCAGGGCAATTTACACAGCGTCTCAATCCTGCTCCGACCAGAATATGTTCTTACTTAAGTCCCGGTTTAGTGTGACCCCGCCCTCCACAAGACCCGACCCTTCACACACAACTTCTCCGCAGCCAATGGAGTGTCTGGAAGATCCATGGGACCCCAGTGCCTGAATTGTGATTGGCTCTCTCCACAGGGCGAGGGCTTTTAGAGACTGACAGAACCTTTACTTTTATTTTTAATGTAAAATATTCTATTTGCACTGGCAAAATGAGGCATAAACAGAACACAATTTCATCACATTATTTCCAAGGGAAATTAAATTGCACACACATCCCTATCAGGGCACCCCTGGGAGAGTATGAGGGCGATTATGTGCAACGGAAATCAATGTACTGGTATCTTTCATCATGTCTTAATTGATTCGATATGGGCTATGGACTACATGATGTTACGTTCACCTTCTTTCCACTTATTGGATCCACATACGGTGATGATTCAAAATTCAAGATTCCTTATTTGTCTTTATTTTATTAGAGATTCTCTAATACCTTTTCACTCCCATCCCAGTCTTTTACTCATCTTTCTGTTCTCCTCTCCCCCTTGCTGTACCACATTTCACCAAATACTCTTGCAAAGCTTTCTTCTTATTCCAAATCTCTTCCATTTTCAAACTGGACATCAGGCATGCATGTGTTTATTATGACATTTCAATGATGTGCACCAGTGATACAAGATTGATGTTTAAATTTGTTGACAGTTTTCCTCTGACACAATGGTGCAGTTCTCACACCATAAATATTATTTTCCTCACTCTTAATACAGTTCTTAAATCAATGCAGTTCCTACCGATATGTGACAGCGTGAGACCAGTCACATGCTGTCAGTATTAGCAGTACATTTTCAATGGCAAATAAATGTAAACATGTTCTCGGAAGAGTTTCAGTTGGAGCAAACAAAAACATGCTTTCAATCTTGCCTCACATATGTACTACATGATACTGCAGGGAAAAAGCTGAATGTACAGGTAAGAATATGTTTTCTCTTTTCATATTTTGCAATTTGTAGTTTATGTTTACACATACATACATAACACAAGTTTACTGTACCACACCATACTTGGGGCTATATTCTAAGTTTGACTGGATATTTTTTCTGATGCGCAGTTTCACATTTATAAGGTTTCCCATCTCAGTTACAGCAGTTAGACTGTGTAAAGTTTCAAATAAATGCTTCACATTTCCTTTTGTGTATGAAAATTTTTTTCCTCTGTGTTAAAGTTTTTCAGGATTTTTTCAAAATTAGTAATGTTTTGATTTTTTTTTTTAATTTGTGTTAATCAGAAATGTTTTTTTCCACTGGTCACAATGTTGAAGAGACTGACAGACTTTGCATGTTATGACACATGAAAAAGCTTCTGATTGTTTAAGTGTTTTTTGCAAATGTTATGGGACGTGCTTTAACTGTTATGAGGGAGCAGAATGATGTTCCTGATGTAAAACTGAATCAAAGTAATAAAAAAATATTGTAACATACAGAGGAATACATACATAGACCAAACATTACTGTACATTACTATACATATCTGTTCATCTGTTTGGTCTGAAATGCATTTCTGAAGTTGTCTAGTAACACGTGATGCAGTTGTTTAGTGGATTCTGATTGGTCGGTGAACTGTGTGATCTGAGACTCTCTCTTTGATAGTCTCCCAGTTGTTGTTGGATGTCAAGGAGAAAATATGTTCTTGAGTCTGCTGCTCCTACTAACTCTGTCTATGAGGACAGGTAAGTTTACATTACAAGTATATTATAGTGAAATCAGGCCTGGACTGGGGCTGAAAAACTTACCAGGCATTTTGAGACCGGCCCACCCTGGGCCACTCTCCCTGTTGTTCTGCGCAGGCCCATTAAAAATGCCCGATGTGCCCGATGGCCAGTCCAGCACTGAGTGGAATGTAAACTGTTGAATGTTATTTTAATTTCTGTGGTGTAGATTTAATTTAATAGTGAAATTATTTGTTTGGGAATCACTTTTTTAAATTTTAAAACTAAATTTATTTGTCATTTCCATTTTATTCCCAGATGGATATTATTATGCCTTTACAGATGAATGCATCACCAGTTCTCCAGATATGAAAGATGTGGAATACCTGAGCAATTTTTATTTTAATAAGGTACTAGAAGTACAGTTCAATAGCACTGTGGGGAAGTTTGTGGGCTTCACTGAGCAAGGAGTGCAAACTGCTGAGTACTGGAACGGTCTACCATTCTTACAGCAGATGCAAGCTGAGGTGGACAGATACTGCAAATACAATCTACAAATAGACTACTCTGGTGTTCTGGATAAAGCAGGTAAGCTGAACACATGACGAACACTGAAAAACAGTTACAAATACTTTAGTAGTACAACACCAAGTGCAAGCAAAAGAGATAGAGATGAGAATTCTTAAATGACAAAATCATTACTTTGAAGTCCACTCTGCTTACAGACAAGTAATGCTGACTGCATATAGAAAACAAAAAACGCTGATAAATAAGGTCTCTCTCCCCTGCCATGAGAAAGTCTGCATTTAATTTGTTTACACAGATTTTCCTCCCAGTTTAGTCATGGACCATTCCCACTCAGTCGAACTACTGTTCACATGCAAAATGTTATTAGAAATGAATTTGTATATTTACATTTTCTTCTTAACAGATTAACTTTTTTTCACCCGTAGTATTCTGGGGTAAAAAAGATTTGGCAAATATTAACTAAGTTTTAAGTGTCAAAGTAAACCCAAAAGGTCACATGTCTGCAGCCAGCATTTGCCAAATATGAAACGCAATTTTATATGTAAGTTCAGAATATGTAATTTGTAAAATTACATAGCACACAGGTTAAAGTTAAACCAAACAGCTAAACATTAACACAAAACCAACCATGTTTTAAATATATGACAGTCACCAAAAAAGTTACTTGAACCAAAAAAGCAACTTTTTTTACACTTAAAGAAAAAAATCTTCTGCAGGATTTCCTGGTGAAGAATACAGTTTACACTTCTGTCAATTACTTCAAGTCGCCCTGAAACAGCAAAGAATCTCCACACACCCTACCACAACCTCATTAGACATTTGGGATGATTCTACCGGAATTCTGTTTTAGCTTTTTCCGAGATTTAATGGGAGCAACACATGTCTTCTAAAACGTTTCTCATTTTATTAGGTCCATAGAACATTACACCAAAAGGCCTTGAACATTTTATCGCAAATTCGAGTCTATGTTCCTCCTGAATACGAGCTGTTTTTACTATGTAACACTCTTTCTAAAGTTGGGAATGCTTCCAATGGTGGAATCTTTTCCAATGAACTCTTTCCAGACTGATATGTTGCAATAACATTCCATCATTTTATGTATTAATCATGGCATTACATGCTGCTTGAGACCAAGGCCCCTCTTCCCCCTAATCTATGTGCAGACAATCTTTCCACATTAATGAACATCTGCATGTTAGACAGGCAAACAGAACACAGTCAATCCTTGATAGTTTAGCAGGTTTGTTTAAGTACTACAACAGTGAAAGGAATGTGGCGAGGTGGAGGATATTATATTTCAAAGAAGGATAAGCAAGAATTGGACATATACACACACTAGATAGATAGATAGTTGGACCCCCTAATAATTACTAGGGAATAATAGATCCTGCCAACTACACCAGAATGTTGAGATGCAGGGGATACATTTAGCGAGTAGCTGACTACACAACCCTGGGAATTTCACCCAAGGAAATATTACTATGTTCAGGTCATGTGTTCATTTTACTAAAGGAGGAACAGGAGACGTGTGCCCAGTTCATGTTAAACCAATTCATGAGACATTCATTAGCAGATATTACATCACAAAGTAAGACAAAAAAAAGACAAGTCATGGCATAATAGGTAAATTGCAAAATTAAGGTAAAAACTCCTAAATCAAAAGTCCCACACCAGCTGACAATTACCAGTCAGTCTTGGAGTGTTTCTGTGGGAATTTGTGTTCATTCATTCTGTAGAACATTTAGGAGGTCAGGCACTTATGTTGGATGAGAAGACCTGGCTCGCAGTTTCTGTTCCAGGTGTTGGATGGTTTTTTTGGGCATATTTAGAGCAGATTAAATGAAAGAAATGAAAACCAAGAGTTTTATTGCGACAGTGCTTAAAGAGTTCCAACCACTCAGCATTCAGCACCACTGATCATGGCCTGATCATGTGGTATCATCTGCAACTGTTTCTTTATTGGTAAAAGCCAGAAGTTAAGTGCTTTGTTAGACTTGAATGATTCATACATAGGTCACGGTGTGGGTATCACAATTTGATAAACCACAAAATTATATAAATAAAAAAAGTCCACTGAGTTAAACAATAAGAATTATGCAAACCAACACTAATAGATAAATACGAACCCATTGGTGGTGTGCTGAAGGTAGGAATCGAACCCATGACCTCTTGGTCTAAAGGTATCCTACCCACTATGCCACCACCAACAATGCTCTGGAGCAAACATGCAGGAACCGTGACAACATAGATTTAATAAATTGCTTGTTTTTTTTAAAAAAATATGACATGAATGCATGTATAACTTGCAGAAATAAAATATTTATTTGCTTTCTGTAGTAAAGCCAACGATTCAGCTCGTGTCTGAACAGAAGGCCAGTGGTGATCATCCAGCCATGCTGATGTGCAGCGCGTACGACTTCTACCCCCCAGCCATCGATATCTACTGGCTGAGAGACGGTAAAAAGGTGACCACTGATGTGATTTCCACTGATGAGATGGCTGAGGGAGACTGGTACTACCAGATCCACTCCCACCTGGAGTACACTCCCAAATCAGGAGAGAAGATCTCCTGTGTGGTGGATCACATCAGCTCCAAGGAACCCATGGTCTACGACTGGGGTGAGAACAAAGAGTCGGATTATACAAAACAACTTTAACAGATGAACTGGTATTTTAGCATTAGCAGAATTTAAGGTCCAAGTATCATATTTTTAACTGTATGTTTCTGATAACATTATGGTTCACACATTTCCTTTGAAGGTTTTAAACATTAATGAAACTGTTTATTCTACTCAGATCCTTCTCTCCCTGAGTCTGAAAGGAACAAGGTTGCTATCGGTGCTTCAGGCCTGGTGCTGGGCATCATCCTGTCAGCTGCTGGATTCATTTACTACAAGAAGAAATCCTCAGGTCAGTGGGATAGAGGAGGGTCACACTGATATTGATCTAGTTGGACTTATAATGAACATGTTTTTATTCCAGTTATTAATCTGTTTTGCAGGGATCCTGTGAGGAAGAATGCTGGAACGTCTGGTAGTCATTTTACTTTTTTGTTTGTAATTCACCATAACTGAACGATGAGTTACGCCTATTAAAAATGTTCTTAACACTTTATCTGAATTCCTGCAGGTTCATGTAGAGAAGTCTTCATCGCACCACATCATTCATTTTGAACAGCTCTACTGCTCCAGACAATCCGTCAAAAAGTTATCACATAATACATTTTTACATAAGCATTAGCTTGATTTGTTTTTGCCCTGTTTAGATTTTTGTAAATATAAATCATTTTAGGCTTTGCTGATTTAATTTAATGAACTGATTTAATTGTTTTAAAAATGAAAACTTTCACTTAGACCTATTACAGTTGTGGTACAAATCTTTCTGGGCATTTAAACCAATACTCATTACAATTACGAAGCACAAAGGTATAAACATATTAGGATGGGCTGTCAACATGTGATATTTGTGTGGTTAACTTTATGAAAAATTAATTTTTATGTGACCATTTCCCTGGAACTAATTAAACAAGCATGTTTGTTGCACCTTTTGAGATTTATGTATTTGTAAATGAGCACTGTATTGCCTCATTGAAATAGCAGTCTGGGTTGAACTTCACCATGGATGGGAGGAGTTAAATTACTGTGGTCTAAATAAGCTGATATATGTAAATGTATTTTTGTGACATCATAAAATCAGTGCAATTGAAACAAACTGTTTTGCCGCTAAATTTGCATATGTGGACCAAACCTTAATATTGATTATGTACAAAATTTGGTTTTCCATTATATTGGTCCTTTTAAGTAAAACTGGCTTGTGATTTGTCTAATGTACTTTATAGTCCACAATAAATATTTTGCAAAACATCAGTGGTTGATGATTTGAGTTGTTTTAACAGAAATTAGATGCGTTTGTACATCAAGTGATTTACAATTTTATCTACATATACATTTTTTTCAAGTGTTTTTTAAGAGACTTATCTGAAAACACATTCCTACATAAATATTTGTCCTGACTCTTATGAGCTGGTGATGTACTATTCGATGTTGATGGTGAAAAACACCAGTAATATCCTTAATTTGACTAATTAAATGTTAATTTTATCCAAAGTGGGAAGAATGTCACAGTAGTATTTTAACGTTCAGCTCGAATGCTGCGAAAACAAACAAACTACATTTAAAATGGAAAAGAGATGCAATTGACTGTACAAATTTGCAAAGGCATTTGCAAACCTTGTTGTAAAAGTAATGATTCTCTGCTTAGATTAAAGGCAAGTTGGGCTCTACTGTGATCCTAACGATTTACCAAATAGCCTTTTGTCCAAGGACACTGACATGAGGCCAGGAATCAGGTTTTCAGACATTTATTTTTTGTAGGCTTTGCTTTGTGCTTTACCTTGACATTGAAATCAGAAACGTGGATTACTGACCACATGTCAATGTCTAAGTACCGCTGTTTCTTTTGATAAGCTGTTTGTTAAATTCATTCCAATTAAGGCTATTCTGGCTGGATGATACCACTCCCACAGATTTGTGTCTTTATTTTGCCCTGCCACTGTTAAAACTGCCGAGCAAGCCATTTACAATGCCTGATAAGCCTTCCAGATAACTACAAGGCATTATTAGCTTTATTCAAGAGCTCACTCTTTTAGCAGAGTAAGTGTTTGTAGTGCATTTTACATATTTATTTCATGATTAGAATTAAAAACAGTTTGAATGGAGTTGTATTGATATGCTGCTTTTTGACTATTGCTTAATTTTAAGTTTAATATTGGCTAACTCTCTGTACAAAACAATATTTGTAGAGTTCTAAAGTCTAAAATGGGGAGGGAGTCACTGCTTTTCTGTAGAGCTCAAACAAGCTGTGTGTGCAAAATCAAGCATCTGTGTCAGTAATAGGTGCGCCATAAGTTAGATGAAGTAATTAAAACAGCTTTCTGGTTCTTTTGAACATAGAAGGCAGAAGGCGCCAGTTAATGATTGGTTATAAAAACAAATAAGCCTTTAACATAAGCCATTCACTGAGTAAAGACAGTTTGGTCACTGAATAATCAATCTAGTTCAAAGCTATTCTCAGAGCGATTTTAAAAATTGTAAAAATTCTAAAAATAATTCAGCTTAATTTAGGTATCAAACAGAAGTTTACTGGTGACTAGATTATTTCTGTTAGTATTTTAGAACAGCTACCTTTTTCCGTGCTGACTTTCCCCAGAGACTGATGATGCAGCAATCTTCTTTTCCTTGTCACTGGTTGATTAAAAAATTCTTTTACAGGCACAACAGGGACTTTCCCAGACAGGTCTGATTACTTCGTAAATTCACTTTCCACGTGAAACTTCTTTGAATATCAAGACAATGTGAGGTCCTCTGTAAAACAGTACTACTTGTTTTTGATGCATCAGTGATCAACAAAGCTGCCTCTCTTTGTTTTCCATCACAGTAAGAAGGGTATTAGAATATTAGTACTGAATATATTTGATAACCTGGATTTTTTATGACCCATTAAAAGCCGTTGAAGTTTTTGCCTACCGTAAAACTGAACTATTTGTAGGTATGCTATGCAATATGTCCATCATAAAAACATGATCAGCCACAGACTACATACAGATTTTGGGTTGCATAACCTTAAATCAGGAAAGGATTCATTTATAGGTATGATACACATACCATAACAGTCAGTAGGAGCTATTTGGCTTGAATATGTACCTCTAGGAGGAAGTGATTTTTTTCCCAAAGCAAAATGTCCAATTGGAAGGTCCCTCAAGTGCTCCAAGAAAAGAGAACCATAGAATCAGCGCCAAGTCTATTGGTCTCTAATACTCACAATGGTCATGGGGAATCAACAATAGCCCATCTGATCCCACAAAAGAGATCCTGTAGCACAAGCTGCTGATGTTCATGCTGCTTTGATAGAAAGTGCATCACAGCTTGTTTTGTAAATACTTGTGTAACTGAATACCAGTCAGAGTGCGCAAACTAAACCCTATTACCTGCTTAAAGTGGCTACAGTGTATGTGTTGTACTGGACCATGAAGTGATGGAAGATGGTGGTTTGGTGGTATCCCAGATGATAATATATCTGATTAGCCTTGTGCCTCCTGAATATAACCATTCAAAGAGTGTGTAACATTTAATGTACATACATTGTACATGTAATTTCAGTGTCCTTGACAAAAATAAACAGCAGCAACAGCAGTAATAATAATAAACAAAACAAACAAATAAAAAACTAAAATTCATCATATGAATCAGATTCCCAGCACTACATACAATTTTCTCTCCTAATCATTTTTGTTGTGTCTGTTACATTTAATTAATAATCATTTAATTAACTGAAGGAAAAACAATATCACTCACTAAAAAAGATCTGAACCTTGTGTGCGTTATGCAGCAACCTAATCCAAAACACAAGGGCAAGTCCACCTCTGAATGTGACAAAAAAAATTAAGATTCTGTGGTAGGAGTTTAAATGAGCAGTTTGCATTTGAAATTCAATTGCTGTGGAGACATAAAAACAATTCTGCAAACTAAGAACAGTGGGTCAAACGTCCTCCATCAAACAAGAGTTGTAAGAGTGGTTAGAGCTGCTAAAGGGCAGCATTATTAATTATCATGTTTTGGAAGCAAAAATTTTTAATTTAGTAAATTAAATGATCATTTCCAATCTGTGTTTTGTTTCATCATTTTCTGCCTGTCTGATATGAAATTTGATATGAGGATCTGAAACGGTTACTGTAGTAATTACGCAAATTTAAAAGAAATTTGTAGTGGCAAATACATATTTTAAATGCGACCTTCAGCCCTTGAATATGTGGATCATGTGTTTTAGGGACTAAAATACTGAATAAACACACTCATAATAAACACTGTGCGTGTGTGTGTGTGTGTGTGTGTGTGTGTGTGG
>JBBPDB010000017.1:236476-259500 GCA_037974465.1 Brachypetersius altus
ACACAAACCAGTTCAGGCTGAATTGTACCTCCCATAGGTGTCTGTCTGTCCTTCTATCTGTCTTTCTATCTATCTGTCTGTCTGTCTGTCTGTCTGTCTGTCTGTCTGTCTGTCTGTCTGTCTGTCTGACTGTCTGCCTGTCTGCCTGTCTATCTATCTGTCTGTCTGACTGTCTGTCTGACTGTCTATCTGTCTGTCTGTCTATCTGTCTGTCTGTCTGTCTGACTGACTGTCTATCTGTCTGTCTGACTGTCTGTCTGTCTGTCTCTTAAAGGACCAGTTCTCCATCACCTGACTCCTGTAAACTTTTTTAGATTAGATCTGAGCACTCAGGCTGCAGAAGCTTCAAACACCTGATAGTTGCATAAACACTTTATCCTCGGATGTGCGGCTGAGGTTCGGTTAGATGGGTGGTCAGATGTATGGATTGATGGAAGGTTAGTTGGATGGAAGTTTAGATGGATGGTTGAATGGATAGATGGCTTCCTCACTCTCATAGCTAAGCTGGTCTCTAATGCCTGTTTGCTTTGCTCTCTGCATAATTATTAAATAATAATACGCCTTACAGTAAAGCCTGGCGCATAAACGACATAATTACATGATGCCACATTAAGCCACTGAGTGATGGGAGGGGAAACTGTCTAAACTCAGAGGGGGACCCTCGGTTCTAGATCGAATGATTTCTAGGAGCCAAAAAAAGATGAAAAGTATTTGATTTGAGACAATACCAAGTAAAACCAAGGCTAATATCATAGTACAGATACTGATACTTTTAGGTATTCTCTTTAGTTGCCGGGGCCATGGAAGCACGTGGTTCACCTGCAGATTTCATTTGTTGATGTCAGGGTGTCTGTTTTAGGAGGGTTTTTTTGTGTGAGGATCGATTCCCTAAATAATTCCATCAAGATTGATAGTGTCAGTATTTAGTATTGATCTGCCCATCCCTATTAAGTGAGCTCTTGCATTCGGGAGCTGAATTCCCTTTGTGCCGGATGAACCACCAACATTATTAGGGAGAAGAATGTGTGTGTGTGTGTGTGTGTGTGTGTGTGTGTGTGTGTGTATGTTCCTGATGGTCTAACCAGTGTGTGTGTGTTAACTGGTGTAGTGGTGTCAGTAGTTTTTGTGTAAGATAGTGAACAGCAGCAGCTCTTTGCCAGAACTCTTTATTGAAGGAGTCGCTGTAGAAATGCTCCAAACAAGCTCACATGTTCATTTGTCTGTTATAGTCTTCACACACAAAATGTCTTTTGCAAGCTTCAAATGGGCAATGTGGTTAGCTTGGCGCTAACATACTAATACAATCTCCAAGAGGTGCTATCGGAAATTAGCACTGTAGCAGAGTTTTGTCTGCGTTTTGATGTTTACAGGCCAAACCCAAGGCCGAACTGTAATAGTCACAGTTCACTGCTGTCTGACCTGAACTCATTTCAGTGAGTGTGTTTACTCAGACGAGAAGTGTAACTAAGCATATTGAGGCTCTTTCCTGCTACAGAGGCTTGTTCAAACTAAACAGCCTTTATAAAAAAAAACAAGAGAAATCCTCATAAAAACTGATTTTTAAAAGCAGCTTTCAGAGTCTCACTGGAGACAAAAATCCTGAATATTCTGAATATTGTAGCTTTTCTTTATCTCTCCCTCCCTCTCTCTCTCTCTCTCTCTCTCTCTCTCTCTGTCTCTCTCTCTCTCTCTCTCTCTCTCTCTCTCTCTCTATTGCTGTCTCTTTCTCTCACTCTCTCTCACACTGTCTCTCTCTCTTTCTCTCTCTCACTCTCTCACCCTGTCTCTGTCTCTCTTTCTCTCTCTCACTCTCACACTGTCTCTCTCTCTTTCTCTCTCTCACTCTCACACTCTGTCTTTCTCTCTCTCTGTATCTCTTTCTGTCTCTCTCTCTCTATTGCTGTCTCTTTCTTTCTCTCTCACTCTATCTCTCTCTATTGCTCTCTCTCTCTCTCTCTCTGTATCTCTTTCTCTCTCTTTATTTCTCTCTATTGCTGTCTCTCTCTCTGTCTCTTTCTCTCTATCTCTCTCACTCTCTCTCACTCTCACTGTCTCTCTTTGTATCCCTCTCTGTCTCTCTCTCTTTCTCTCTCACTCTATCTATTGCTGTCTCTCTCTCTCTCTCTCTCTCTCTCTCTCTCTCCATGTGTCTCTCTGTGTATCTCTCTCTCTGTATCTCTCTCTCTCTCCTTCCAAGTCATTTTCCCAGTGAGTGTCTGCATTCTGAGCTGTAGTCTGTATGAGAGTAGTGTTCATCTTGATCTAAAAACTCTATACTCTATCGCCACACACACACACACACACACACACACACACACACACACACACAGGCTGAAAAAAGTCTTGTCACTGTGTGCTCGATTAAGCAAAGCTAGCAGTGATGAAAATGTTTCTTCTGGTTTGGCCTCACTGTTCTGAGCTGCTTGTGATTTACATGTGTTTTGCTTTCTGTGTGGATGACTTTGAGTCTGATCTTTGGGGCAAAAAAAATCTGGTCAAAATATCTGACAAAATATCTCAAATACTAATGTGGTCAGAACTGAATGTTTTATACAAATTACAAGAACACGCGGAAAATATGGCACTGATTATCTTTTTTGGGCTTTTATACATATGCAGCCCTGCTGTCTCACAGATGAAACAGGAAGCCATTGTACACTTTGTTGAACATCACAGACCAAAGGTGTACATTTTGTGAGAAGGCTTGGGCAGTAATAAAGTGGCCTGTGATTAGCAGCATAAGGTGGGTTTTTTAATAAATGGTCCTTGAGTCTGTTGAGACTTCCTGACTAAATGTAGCTGGTGTTCATGTTTGTATTACTCCGCATTAGCCAGCATTATTAGTTAGTTAATTAGATTTACTATGGCCTGTAACATCTGTCGTTCGTCATTATGAATATCCACCTCCTTCTTTTGTGCAGAGAGGACTGCGATGCATATCTGAATCTTATCTGGCATAATTGGTTATGCAGTTATTCAGTGTGTAATCAGTGTGTTTTTGCGGGTGATGTAAGCGATGAAACAGATTGTTATAGCTGTTCAAGGTTGTGTGTAATTGTGTGTAATACATTCAGTTCTGGATTCGAACAAACGTTCCTCCAAGGCCATTCATTATGAGCTTAAGTGAAGTCATTGGTCGGGCATCTTTGTGACTTATTTTACTCAGCTGAGTAAACCTAAGTAATTACGCCACACATGAAAAGGATGAAATATAAAGAGACTGGGCAGCTCACAGGAAACAGAATGTATAGATGGTTCAGCTCTCAAACTCTTCAAAGCTCTCAAGCTTTATTAATATCAGTGGTGCAACTCTCATTTATTTTTGTGTAGACGTTTCCTGTTTATGCCTAAGATTTCTAATCCCGGTCCTTGCTTCTGCCAGTTTCTACTACTAATTCTTATACATCTGATAAACTCGTCCAGCTCAACATATGGCAACTGCTAGTTTATTCCACTGATCCCAAAATCAAGCAAACGCGTCCCAGTATCAAAAGCAGAGATCTGTCTTGAGTGTTCCACCAAATGCAACCAAAAACATGTAAATAATTCAAACCCAGCACTCAGTCTGCCTGTCTCAACACTAGACATACTCTAAAAACATTGCGATAAATGTATGAATTAAATAGTCGTTTTGTCTCATTTTCACCTTTCTTTAACCCGAACAGCTTGAATGTACATAAAAAAAAATTGTTTTTAGGAAAATAATTTTAGACATTTGCCTGATTGAACCTGAAAAAAAAGAAAAAATGAAAAATAAAATTGAAAAAATCATAATAACACACCATGAGGTGCAGGAGGTCACTTACATCCATTTGGATAATAATGTACGCAGGCATCAGATCAGTCTGCGTGTGGAATATGGGCACAGCTGGAACCGTTTCTATCCGTTTCCAGCATTGGGGCTGCTTATAGATTACAGCAGCTCTTATAGCACGAAACAGTCAGTCCTCGCTTTTGAATGGGGTTCAATGGGGTCGTACAAATTGCATCAGTGCGTGCGACGTGTTGATCTGATGTGCCGAATGGGCTGCATTGATCTCAGGAATAGGACAATTAATAGACTTCCACCAGTATTTACACCAGTAATTACATTTCAGGTCGAAGCATAATTAACACCACCGCCAGCCAGAGAGAGAGCGGGAAGTACATCAGATATGCTTGTATATGCAGTTAAAACATTATTTATGACAGCACTTGTTTCCTGTGAATGCTGGACAGAAATAACTAGGATTAAAGCTGCAGAAACCCTTCTTTACTGGGTAATGTTAATACTGTTAGCTCTAATGCTAGGAAAAAAGCAGCCTTTGCCAAACCTCCTCCTTGTCCGACATCTAAACCTGCTCATTTTACCTTCAGTGCCTAAAATAATCCCCAATAAGTCAGAATATTTTTGAACATAGTGAAATGGTGTTTGTTCACCATGCTGTCTGCTTCTGGAACCACATGCCCATCATATCTGAGCTGCAGCAACTGTAGCTTTAAAAAGCTTCAAAAATCAAGTCAAGTAGGTTTTATTTGTCACTTCTGCCACAGAGTCTACACACAGTACATAGTAAAAATGAAACAGCGTTCCTCCAGGACCATGGAGCAACACAAAAACAAGAACAGAACAGAACAGAACACAAGACCATATGTGCAAACAGGACAAAGAGCTCAAAAAATAACACGAGCAGCAATAAAACTAGACGAGACAACATTCAGTACCATTAACTACAGCTACAGTGAGAATAAATACAATATTTGACCGGTTGTATTTGATCGGATTTTGTATGCATTTCTTTTATTTTCTTTTATTTCCCACTGTTCGTATGCTTCCTGATTTCTTATTTGTTATTCCATTCCGGCAAAGCACCTTGTATGATAATGGGCTTTAAGAAATTAACATGGCTTGACTTCCCTTAACTAGAAAAACATGTTATCGGTTTTTATGTGAAAACATGTTGTCAGAGCTACTGAAAAAATTTGTTATTTTATTTCAACCTCCTGAGACCCGGCCCATTCATTTATGTCCTTTATAGTGGAAATTGAGTATCTTCCTTCAGTATTTGGAGATACCCATCAAGCCCTATAGTGTTCTGTAGTGAACTTCCTGGGCTTTCCAGTGATGTGTCATGTGAGGGGTTTGCATGCTGGAAACAACGCCTAGAATGGCAAGACATACATGATCATCAAATGTAAGATGTTCCTCTGTATAGCCAAAAAGAAAACATGCTTCCAGGACTATCACAGCTAAAATACCCAGAGGCTGTTCTAGGACCTATAATTCACAGCTGAACTAAAATACATGTTGTATTGTCCTTGCTAGCAGCAAGCAACAGAAGAGAATGTTATTGTTTTGATCAAATTAAATGTGTTAATATCACTTTTTTCATTTTCTAAATTCAGTTCTATTTTCACATGGAATTCGTCCTGTTGTCCTCCACAGCGGACATGCTGGGAATTTAAAATAACAAATACATTAAAAGAAATTTGAATTGTAAGGTGTTTTTTAGCCCCAAATAGATAGGAAATTGTAAGACACTTTTTTTCACAATTTTGTTGTGAACTATAACTGGCATTTATTCACTCCTGAGTCAAACACACATCACATTTAGAATGACTCCAGGCTATCTGAACAGCAATGCATTTGAATGAAATCACATAATTCAGGCTCCCAGGTGGTGCGACTGTTTAAACACTGGTACTATTATGAGTTCGTTCCTGAAAATACCATTCATGACAGGGACAACTGGCTTTGCGCTCTCAGGCTGGGTAGGATGACTCTTCCTCACCTCTCTTCTTTACTTAGCATAATGCTAGCCAATGCAACACAGTTGTATTGTGTTAAATTGGGAAGGTAACAACTGTGGCTCAAAATGTGTTTTCCTGACATCATTATAGGTGCCGGAACCATTTAGCGACTTCCAGAATCATTCCTTTCGTCGCCCCCCTCTTTATTCCTCCCGGACTACAGTCGAGACATAAAAAATGCTTCTAGCGCCCATGGACATCACCACACACCAGCTACTTCACAGACCCTCTCTCATACCGCTCTAACACAACGCAAGCAGAATGCATTATGATTTCTCATTTACTTTGACCATATTATTAATTCTGAATCCAACAAACTTAAGCAAAATGTTGGTGAAACTGGCAAATGATGCACTGAGGAATCAACCTTGAGTCACTGCAAGGTCAGAGACTTACAGTCATTTGCGTTTTTCCCCAAATTCTAGCACTGAAGTCTAGCAAAATGTCTTCACTTTGACCATATGTCCTGCAGTTAGACTTACACTCCATAGTTGACACGTATACACACATGCGTGGCTGGCTGTCTGTATTAGTCTTAATGTGCTTATCCAGCTTACATCTATAGGCATGTGTAGGTTTAACTCCTGATCAGATGAGCTGTGTCTGGAACATCTGGTCAGGTTAATGGAGAAGTTCAATCCATTATTCATCTGCATGCCTTCACTATTTTCATAGAGGGATGATAAATCACTTCTTTATGATGTGAGGAATTGGTCTCTTGACCTCCAGAGAGTGCCAGTAAAGATTAGAGCACTTTATGTGTAGTTGGTCTCAGTGCAGTGGCGTCCAGCTCCTCATGGCATGGAGTTTATACTTCAAATCGAGTGGAATGATTGGTCCATACACGGATGAAAATGTAGTGCGTAGTCTAAGTAGGGATTTAAATATCTCCATTGAAGACTACTTCTGTCCTCTAATACGTAAATGTGTGGATGTATGAACTTCATGTTAATTTCATTGGAACATCTGCATTCATCTTCATAGTTTTATGATTATCCAATTCCAAGAAACCATTCCATTGGGTTATTTCTCACAAATGTATTTATAAACTACAAATACAAAAAAAGAAATTAAATATATGCCACAAGACAAACAGGGATTGTATACATTTGCAGTTAATATTGACTGTAAATACACTCATTTCTATGTTAACAAATACATTTACAGTATGTTCACCATTCTGTATTATTATGGTAGTGTTTCATATATATATTGTGTCTAATATCTGACAAAGTGGTGGATGTGGAGGGAGGAAATGAGGTCACAGGTTGCTAGGGTAGCCTGGGATATGAGTTAAACTTTTAGGGGTGAAGAATAGTGAAGAGAGGCCAGAACTTGGTAAAACTGGGAGTGACTTAATTATTGAGCTTGTATTATAAAGTTCCTAGAAGGGAAAGTGTGGGTACCAAGGGAATTGGATTTACCTAACTCCGACATTTATTTTATTGAGCTTTATCATATAAAATTTGTACTATTCAGAAATGTTGTGGCTTTTTTGTATTCGAGGATTTGCGCAGCACGCAGCTCTACGTCTCGGCTTTCGTCCGGGGAGGAAAAAGTGAATACACAATGTGAACAAAAGTAATGGGACACCTGACCATTACCCCAACAAGGACTTTAATGACATTGCATAGACTTTCACATGTAGTTGGTCCCCCTTTGCAGCTGCTATAAAGGTACCAACCCCCCATGCTCTGGACTCTGGGGGTAACTTGTTTTTCTGTAACAAATTGATTTGATTAGATTAATGTGTTAAATTGAGATTTACAAGAAATATTTCAACTGCAACTGTGTAATATTTTAATTGTGACTGCTGTTAATTGCAGCTGCAGTTAAAAATAAAAGTGCATATACTACACTACTTTTGAATTCGTTATTTAATTTTGCATATAAAAATGGGATTAATAGCAATGTAATTTTTTTTATCGTTGCCTAGAATTAATATAGTATAATCAAAATCATAAATAAACAACAAAACTTCACTAAAATAAACAACAATATAAACAACAAAAGACTCCCTTCCCCCAAGCTGTTAAGTCTAACACCTTAAATATCTCACGGCTATGGCTTACTAACTGGTGACCATGACTTAATCACAATTTCACTGGTCCATTCATGACCAAGCATCATCATACCATTCTCTTGCCTTCACATCAAGTGACGTCAAACAGGCAGTTAATGTCATTTCAGCCATAAACACAGTGAACTGAAACAATGCTCCTCCAAGACCATGGTGCAACACAAGAATAAAAACAGAAACACCACTAAACTATATAAGTGCAGATGAGGGCAAAACGCACAAAGACAGTGCAAAGAGAGCAGGAGAGAGCGCAACAAAAACACAAGAGCAACAATACAGTGGGTGCAGTCGACGTGTGAATGAATGCTGTATTTGACACTGTGTTTTAGGGTTGTTAGCTGTGCAAAAATGCAGAATGGAGGATGACAGCAAAAAATAATAGTTGTGCAAATAATAGCAGCAAATCAGATGATGTGCAGTATAAACAAAATAAAAGATGTTTGCAGAGGCGATTGTGGTGTGAGGCAGAACAGTTCATTGTGTATACGAGTTGTGTAAGGAGGGGAAGCATTTAGATTCAGGGATTTGTTTGTGTGTGTGTGTGTGTGTGTGTGTGTGGTAACAGTTTAAGATTCAGTTCCGTTCTCTTATGTTGACCATTCATTATTTTTTATCAAGAACAGGCTCAGTTGAATGCAGATTGTTAGATGAAGTACATTTCCCTGCTGTGCAGAAAACTACAAAGTACTTTACACACTTAGAACATAATCAGAGGCAATTGCAAGCTCTGCCTAAAGGACGATTTTGCTGCTCACAACAGTCTTTTCTTTGTCTCATCAGAAATAAATCATCTTCTTATTGTTGAAGTCTGGCTTGTTTCTGCTAAACCCCCACTTAAGACAGACATTCTCATTGGCTTCACAATGAGAAAAATCAACTTTCAGAGGCTCATTTATAAGACAACCAGCTTTTCTGAAGATCTGATGATCTGAGACAAATAAAGATCAGAGCAGTGAGAGGAAAGATAAAGCTTTTTTTTTTTAGATCTTATATTGAGATCGGGCTGAGGAGATGAATTTAAGAAGGTTGAGAAAATTTTAAGAAGGTCAGAAACAGGCTGGACAAAGACGAGTTACTCTGAATTGCCCTTTAATGTGGTTGTGACATATTTATACTGCTCAAATGCCAACATCTGTGTTAAGAATATACCAACAGCAGAGGTGCAACTCATCTTTCCATCCACTGATTTTAATACAAACTAAATCATGTATGAGCTTCTTACCCAAAAGGCTATGTCTTCTTAATCAATGTGGTGAAGACTTCTGTACGAGTAAACTGGACACTTGATGAAATCTGGCATCACTTGATGAGCTAGACCACACAGAGCATTTGGAAGTGATAAAGCTTATGTTTTTTGTCAGATCAGTAGACGTTTCAGCTTTTTGAGGTGAAATTTAGAGTGTAAACAGAAGTCCGCTGAGTGTGCTTAGTGGCTCGCTGTCGCCGTAGTGGTCTGTGGAGTTCTGCCATCTGTTGTGTGTTAATCAGGCATTAACTGATGAGGAATCCTGCAAATAGAGTCTCTCCAGTGCCCAGTGCAGAGGGCACTGTCAGTGTGACCCGTCTTTAATGAGGGCTAAAGTGAGCGTGGCGCTAAAAACCTTTGAAGTGATAGTTACATCATTTTCCGCCCTTTTCTCAAATGCAGCCGACCAGCCGACACATTTTCTGTAGTTCTGCATTTACGAGGTTAAACTGATAAATTATGGAAGCTGATAGTCCACTGCAGGCCTGAGTCAGCACACACTCCTCTCAGAGTGTGTGGAGGTGTTCTTTATCACCCATTATCATACACAAAGGTCATTCAAAGTGTTTTACCAAAAAACAGGATGAAAATAATAATAAATCATAAATAATAATAGAATGTAGAAAAGCTAAAGAATGAAATAAATAAAAGAATACATAGAATATCATTAAAAGAAGATTCAAAGAAGTGCTAATAGGTGTGCAGAGGAAAGTAGTGTGGTTTTTACCAGCTTTTCAAACCTACAGTTGGTGCAGATCTGATACTGATGCTTTGATCTGATACTTTGCTACTAGCAAAGCAGCTCCTGCACATCTAAGAGACCAGGATTACATACATCAAACATATCAGAGGTGCATCTAGTGCAAATACCTGAGAACTGGAGTGATGTGATCGTTCTTATTGGTTGTGTTTACATTTACATTTACATTTACGGCATTTAGCTGACGCTTTTATCCAGAGCCACGTACATCAGTGCTTAAGAAGTCCACAACTGCTTCGTACCTGAAAAACAGCTTAAATCCAAGTCAACTATTTAACCAAAATACTGCAGTCAGAGCATTTACGAGTGTTTAGAACTCTAGCAGCGTTTTGAATGTGCTGGAGGTATCCATGTGTGAGTCCATGTGAGGAGAGCATTGCAATAGTCAGCCCTGGATGAAGTAAAGGTGTGAATAAGTTACTCTAGGTCTTGTTTGGACACAAAATCTCAACCTTTAGCAATGTTTTCAAGGGGCCAAATATCTGTGGGTCCTCATCGTAGCTTTAATAGTCACTAAAACTAAGATCTCCATCCATTAATAAGTCAATAAACACGGATTAAACGAAGGCTTCAAGACTGCTGTTGCTACTGTTTCAGTCTGTGTGACATCCTTTTCTATAATTGTATTAATTATGTGATGATTTACAGTCCTCCATTTTTATCCTGATTTGAACATTTAGTTGAACCTTTCCATAAACTGCCTCCAGAAATTCTTGGAAGCAATTTTCCAGGTCAGGAACTGGTCTGCTGGTGTGAAACGGTGGTGTGAGTCCATTTTTACCCCAATATTTTCAAACAAGTTTGAATTTCACGCATCTAAATGTTCAGCATAGGGCCCTGCAGCCACCAGGGGATCCCCTAATGCGTTTTTTTATTTAGCTAGGAGTTTATAGCTAGGAGTTATGACCTTTCGCTCAGATGCATTTTTGAATTCTATCAGTGGAGAACCATCCAGGCCTTGAGAGAAGATTTTATGGAAAATTTGTTCTCGTGTCAGTTGTTAGTTTATGTATTTTTTTTCAAGTCATCAGCTAGCAGGCTAACTGTTAATGTGTTTAAAAACTGACATGAACTAATGACATGTTTTAAGAAAGCTTAGAAGGGGGTTTTATTTACTATATTGGGAGACAGTGTATTGAGATTCACAACACAGAAATATCTGTTGATTTCAGGCAGCTGTGGTGGTGATGGGGGAGAGACCCTAAAAAAAGTCGGCCCAGGTTCATACCTCTAGTAGTGTGAGATTTATTGTAGTTATTGTAGTTATTTCTAAACTTTAGCAGTGTTGTACCCAGTACAGGTTTTTTTTCTAATAGAGCTAGCTTCAACTTGAACTTGAGAGAGAGAGAGACAGAGAGATAGAGAGAGACAGACAGACAGACAGACAGAGAAAGGGAGACGTGAGAAATCTGTCAGTTGAACTATTTCTGTCTTTGTCACTGAGTGTGTTTGCTGTCTCCCTGCAGTGTGTGTGTGTCACTCCCTGGTGAAAACACTCTGATATGAATAGAGAAGCCAGGCTGACGAGAGCCCACACACACACACACACACACACACACACACACATACACACACACTTCCCAGAGCGCTCAGAGACAGACCTTAACCCAAAAGAACAGACGAGTCAGATTTACTTAGAATTACTGCAGTTTTCTTGTTTTTTGAAATGACTTTTAAATCTTCTGTAAGACCAGCGTCCTACAACATCAACACCAGCTCAGTGTTCATCCACTTCTCCTTCTCTCTTCCTCTCTCCCCATCGTTTCTCTCTTCTCTGTCTATCTGTCTATCTATCTATCTATCTATCTATCTATCTATCTATCTATCTATCTATCTATCTATCTATCTTTTTTCCTTTCTCTCCTCTCTCCTGTTTCACTTTCTGCCCTTTTTGTCTTTTTTCCTTTCATTCTCTCTCTCATATTTTTCTCTCTGTCTCCTTTCTCTCTCTTTCTCTCTCTCAAGGGCTTTTTCTTGCTTTCTTTATTCTTCTCTCTCTCTCTCTCTCTCTCTCTCTCTCTCTCTCTCCTTCTCTCTCTCTGATGTTTTCATAACTCACAAAAGCACATTTATTATTGCTGATGTGAAGAAAATATGGACCTTGACAAAATAAATCTCAGAGATCGGAGACCTCAATTTATTAATTCATCTCCCTGAGATTAAACGTCAGGATGAAGGTTATAGATTATGGGGGCAGACATTTATAGCTAGGAGTTATGACCTTTCACTCAGATGTATATCTGCCCTCATCTGGGGGCAAAAACGAAAGTAAAACAGGATCATCCATGCTAAAGAATTAAAAGATTCAGACTGAAGGATGTGGCTCTATCTATAAGATTTACTGTACTAAGCTGGTGATGGACTGGGTTTAGTGGTATGTCTGAAGTAGACAAGCGATTATCATAGACAATAATTGTGAAATGTTTCTCCGAAAGTGGGTTGACTCAACTGATGTTTTTAATGGGATTGAATGTTTTGCCGCTGAATTCTATCAGTGGAGAAGCATCCAGGCCTTAAGAGAATACTTTAGGGAATATTTGTACTCTTGTCTATTGTTAAATTATTTGTGAACCAAAGGGGTGTTAAGGCACCCAAGCGAGTTCTCTCATTGGCTAGACCCTAGAATCAACCAATCACGTCTTGATTTACATTGGACGAGGCTTCTTAAGAAAAAATGCCACTTCTGGAAATTTTAGACACATCACTGACTGTAGAGCTGCAGTGTGAGCAGGTTTCAGTCAGTTCTACATTTGTCACTTATTGTAGAGCTGTAGTGTGATTTAGACAATCAACAACACATGCCATTTTTTCAGAGGTTTTCAGACCTTTGCATGGCATTGTCTGCTGTCTTTGCCAGTGTCCAGCTGTGCTTGTCTATGCTGGTGCTGCCAGCAGGACCTGTGGACTCCTGACTGACTTCACATCATTCAGTCTGTTTATTTATATTCACTAGGGAGGAGATGTTGTTGCTGAGACGCTGGTTGAATTTGCATTCCCTCCGTCTGGATATTCAGTGCTGCGGGATGAAGGTCAGCATAGTGAAGTGAATTCCGCTGAAATGAATGTCATTTTGCTTATGAAATATCGCTGGCAATCTCTGGCTCTCACACGGCTTTACGGGCCGATCTACAAATATCTTCGACTGAAGGATCCGTTCTACAAAAATACGTGTTTGGAATGAACCTGTGCTAAGAGAATTAGGCAACTGCCCTTTGACTCCTGCTGTAATTTAGTAGCAGTTATGCCAGATCTGTTAAGGTGCAGGTGAGGGAGTCATGATGTGACCCATTCAAGTAAAGTGGCCCCTTATAGTCATGCATGAATACACCACAGCACACCGTGTGAAATTCTTTTTCTGCATTTAACCCATTCACCAAGTGAAGCAGTGAGATGCCACAAATGAGGGGTGCCTGAGGAGCAGTGTGTGGGGACTGTACCTTGATCAAGGGTACCTTAGTGATGACACTAGCAGTGTCTTCTTTTTAACTGATTACACAGGCAGCGTTCGGCAAACCGTACCACAAACACCTACACCCACCCCCGCTCCGCCGCACATCCCGAAAATCTCACGTGCAGGTTTTGGGGCAATTTGAGAGCCCTGGGTTTACATCCAACAAAAGCATGCTGGTGTGAGCCCACCTGGACCCCATACAGGTTGCACTGTAGGGCTTATAGTCCAAAAACAATGGCCTGGGCAAGAAAGGAAGAGAGAGAGAGAGAGAGCAGTGGGTGAATTTAGCACCATGTCCTCCTACTCAGTACTTGCTCTGCTGCTAGCTTGTCTCCCTGCTCTTTGCTATATGCAGTCAGCAAGCTAATTAGCCTAGTGTGCTAACATTCACAGCGCTAAACTTGGTCACAGCTTTAATCTGTACAGGACAAATAAGTACAGCTATTAACCTGCTGACCTCCAACAGCTCAACGCTTCCCACCTTAGCCTGCACTGCTAGAGTGCTAACTGATGAGCTAGCAAACACACACACATACACACACACCATGGGCGTCAGCACCATTCAATCTGAAAGGGGTGTTACCGCTTCACATTTCAGAATTATTCGTTTGGAACCCCCCCACAAACATTTAACATAAAATATTAGTTCACCCAACGCTGAACAAGATCTTAAATCTTGAATCTTTCCCTATGCATTCTCCCATCCGCTTAATCCATAGGAAATCCGCTCCAGGTTTGTCTCCAACTCACCGCATGCAAGTGAAGTAAATTGTCACACACACACATATACATATACACATATACATACACACACACACACACACACACACACACACACACACACACACACACACACACACACAAGCACACTCTCAAAAAATGTAAAATGCTATTCAGGCCAGCTCAGATCTATAACACCAGAATCAATACCAGTATTTTATCCATATCATGCATAGTGTGGGTGGATGAGAGTGTGTGTGTGTGTGTGTGTGTGTGTGTGTGTATTTTATATCCAGGAGATCTTAGTTAAAGAAAAGGCGATTTTGTTTTCTTATTATTATTAAAAAAAATGCTGTTAACATTTTTTTTAATCTGAAGAACCTGTGGACAAGCAGATGAAGAAAAGACCCACAGTGACCTTCGGGGTGAAGTTAGGTCAGAGTCCCAGTAAGAACACCTCAAGCAAAAAGCAATAATGCTGTAAAAGGTCATCTTATGTCATGAGGACAGGGTTTCCAGTCAAGATTATGAGGGAAGGTCAGGACTGGCCTTTCACAGTAATGATTCACGTTCAATCTGCTTTTTTCAAAAATTGCTTCCAGGAATTTAAGGCCAGCATATCGCCTTTCCTCTCATTCCAGCTCAATCTTGTTATTGTTTTTTTTATGAACACATGATTTCATTAATGTTCGATTTCGGACCTATTTGAGCATGAGGTTTTTCTGTGGTGTGGAATATTGAATTGATATTCTACTTATGGAGGGGGTGGAGTGTGTGTGTGTGCATGTGTGTGTGTGTGTGTGGGTGTGGGTGTGTCTTACTGAAATCAGTTTGAAAGTATTGCTTATCACAGGACCTAATATCCTAATAGCCCATCAGCAGCAGGTCCATATGATGTGGCCGCACTGCTGCGTGTGCAGATACATAAAAAAGATCACAGGCTCACATGCGAAAGGGCTTCATGTCAAGTGTATGTGCTGTTTCTCCATGCAAATATTATATTCATGTCTACTGCCCTAGTAATCTTTTAAAAAAATACTATATGTACATAAAAAAAAAAGAATAAATGAAACAGTAGTTTAAAATGTTTTTAAATTCATATATATATTGCATTATATATTATTAATTTAGTACAAAAGACTTTAAGTGTTTGAGTAAATTATTCATGCCTGTCAAAATGTTCAATTTAGAAGCAGACCTGCTTTAAGTGTAATAACTAAATAATAACAAAAATTAAAAGATATATATGCCTAACCCTAACCATTTTTACACACATCTATTTATATATACGGGTTAATTTAATGAAGATTTAAGTACGCAACCCATGTCTGTCTGTTTTGTTTAGGTCAAGAAGAGTTTAAGATTGAGGCGTTTTAGTCAATGTTTCATACCACGTAAAAATGTAACGTCATTTTATGATTTATTTGTGAACAGTTTTTCTAAATTTGTTCTTATGTAGAACATTTTTGATGACAAGTTCCTGAAGATGTTCTTTACGGGAGAATTAACAAATGTCAGCTTTTAGATTTCTCTGAGTGAATCTGTACACTGGTGAGGCATAGTTTCATTAAACAGATGTGGAACAGTTTCTCTTTTCTGATTCACAGAATTCACCCTAATCATCTCCTCACCGCAGCTGTGCAATCAACAGTGCAGATTAAATTCTAGTACTCAGTATCAGTGTCTGTCTAATACAGTTTACACAGAAAAGCAGCAGAGCTGCGTCCTAGTCCTACATAGTGCTCTCAAAATACAGACTCCTGTATACAGTCTATAATGTGTCAAACAACAGCTGCTGGAGATCCAGTGTGCAAAGCTCTATAGTCGACACTCTATAGTGCACTATATACTTGTAGAAACTGGAATTTTACAGCACCGCCTAGAGGGCACAGGGAAATATTTAGAACTCAGACATAGTTATGTTAGTAACAACTTGTAACAAAAATGTGGTATCATATTAGTAAAAGCAGATTCTCCTCAGAGTTGTCGTATTGGCATTGGCACACGATGAGATTTTCTAAAGTTTACTCCTCAATATTTACTAAAAAATATTCATTGCTTGCAAATATATATATACAGTATGTTCACCATTTGTTTTCCTTTATTAGACAGAAAATGTTTTATTCATCATAACAAATCACATAATATAATTGTAATCATAATTTTGATATGGATCACAAGACATTTACCAAGCTATTAGGTGGCAGCCAATGGGATAAAACGGTTAACTTGTGCCTTTAAATGTAAAGGATAGTCTAGAATCTTACTCTGCATCATCACACAATCAGTCAATGAATAGGATGACTGTTACATTTGTCGTTATTCACTCTACAACCTTCCGATGCTTAACAAAAACTTGCACCTCATGACATCATTGGAATAAGTGGTACAAACTTTGAGTTTACAAAATATTTTGACTGGTGGTGTGTTAAATAGACTTGGGCCATTCCAAGGCACACTGGCAATGAATTATGTAACACAGACCATCAAACACATAATCAAAAGTCCCTTTGGATCCAAAATCCATTCTGGTTAATCCTACCTGAGATGATTTGTAATAAAGGGTGTTTGCTTTTCTTTCAGAACTGGACAGCCAGGAGGTGTCTGATGCTGTTGGATCTTCAAATTTGTACCCCATGTTCCTCCCCGTCAGCTACCAGGTGCGAGATGCTGACTATTTCTTGCTAAAAGAGGCCGGACAGGATATAATGCGTAACTCCAGCATGCAGAGTCACACGCAGCCCTTTGTCATACTCCGTGCAGAGCGTCCCCCAGTGGTCAATGCTAGCTATGGCCCACTCTCAACGGAGCAGGAGATCCCCCTGGACCTGGTCCAGTCCGTTCAGCTATTCCGGCCATCTCCACCAGTCTTCGCCTTCAACTGGAAGGTCCGATCCTTTGTCCTGACCAGGTGGGTGTACTCTTCCTCTCCGAAAGTCCGTGTGTTGTTTTATGTCGCTGGACGGGACTGGGACAGAGGAAACAAGGAGAAAGGGACCAAGGATGACCTTCCTTGCGTGACTGTGTACGCCTTCTGGCAGACGCAGGAGGTGCGAGGATCTTGCTTGATCTCCAACAAAAGAGGGACTTGCATGGCGGAGGTGGAGCCCCCTGCAGGCTGGTTCAGCCCAACCGAAGGAACAGGAGCATCCAGCCGGGAAAAACAGGGCTTGGCCCCAGGGAACCCACTGGAACTCTATTACCAGGCTCAGCCTAGCAGCTCTGGAAGCTGCAGTGGAGCACTGGAGGGTGGGAAGAGGTGGAGGAGACCTGGGGGAGGGCCACAAGTTGAGTACGTCCCTGTGACACCAATGCAGAGAATCGGGAGTGTGCGCCTCCTCCAGGTGCGTCCTGGAGCAACACCCGTTTCAGTGCTCAGGCTTGGAGAGGCTGTGGTCATCCAGACCTCCTCCAAACCTCTCCGGAAGACCGACATTGCATCCTTCTACGTCTACATGAGAAGCTCAGCCAACCTGGACACCTTCTCTCTCAGGTACGGTTTGGGAACAGCCTGTTCTATCGTTGTCTTTTGTGTTGTGTTAGCTTACACTGCTCAAGTGCTGTAAAGTTGGCCAGAAGGAAAAGTTGTCCTGAAGGAGGACCAGATAATTGTCTCATCTATAAAACGTCTAATAATTGTCTGTGCTTCTTTTATAGTAGAAGCATGTTTTTATTTCAATAATTTCTCACTTGTAGCTCTGTGATACAAGCAGAGAAACTGTGTGGAAGTAATAGAACTGTTTGTGTTTTAAAGTAGAAGTGGATATATTTTACAGTTTAGTTTAATTAATAGTCATGTACTTGTTTTACAGAAAGAAAAAAATGAAAAAGACTCAGACCTGTTCATACAGGATTTAACTGAATGTAGATTGAATTGAAATATGTGATTACACATTTCAAAGACTATTTCTGGAAATCTTTTTGTAATTATTTTCTAATTTAATAAGATTTTGGGCCACAATGTTGTGATCAGACCCTGTAAAAGCCACTTCTAGAGAAGAGTAGAGTGTGTGTTTAGACCCTTTATCAGACAGTTTATGTGTTCAGACTCTTTATCAGACAGTGTGTGTGAAGAGTAGAGTGTGTGATCAGACTTTTCATCAGACAGTGTGTGTGAAGAGTAGAGTGTGTGATCAGACTCTGTATCAGACAGTGTGTGTGTAGAGTGTGTGATCAGACTCTGTATCAGACAGTGTGTGTGTAGAGTGTATGTTCAGACTCTTTATCAGACAGTGTGTGTGAAGAGTAGTGTGTGATCAGACTCTATCAGACAGTGTGTGTGAAGAGTAGTGTGTGATCAGACTCTATCAGACAGTGTGTGTGAAGAGTAGTGTGTGTTCAGACTCTTTATCAGACAGTGTGTGTGTAGAATGTGTGTTCAGACTCTTTATCAGACAGTGTGTGTGAAGAGTAGAGTGTGTGATCAGACCCTGATCAATGTGTGCAGAAGCAATGTGTGTGACTGTGACGATAGAACTCAAACATCGATGGTTCGCGCAGAAGACCTCTAATGAGCAGATAAGATCCACTTGAGAGTCGTCTGAAATGCTAGTAAGAGTTCAGAACATTTTCCTGATCAGAATGTTTAAGTGGAAAAATACAGAATTATCATGGTATTAGACCTTTGACCCCAGTGGATGTAATTAAATAACATTTACTCTACTTGTCCTCTGTGGGTTGACATAAGGCAATTGCCAAAAGAGCTTGCAGTTCAGTGTATCTGTGAAAGCAGGCACGTGCCCTGTGTATAATATGGGTAATCGAATTACACGAGCGTGTTCCTTGGTGCCCATTTTAAATGAAAGAATTCTGAAAATTTGGAAATGGGATTTAGGGGGGATTATAGCGTTTCTCTGAAAACACACGAGCTGTCAGTGGTCTTTCTGGGAAGTGCAGTAGATTACCAGCGCAGAGTAGAGCAATACATGTACTTAGCATGGAGGCCGGCAACATCTCTGACTATTATTCCGACTTTCGAATGAAGAGCTCATCTAGTCCAGGAGCTCTCGAGACCTTAAGTCGCATCAGCTCACGTGGACAGATTGGAGTGTCTGGAGTGTTTGGAAATACGTTTTTGCCTAACAAATGACATGCATTATAATCCTGGAGATTAGATAGCGGGTTGTGTCCGGAGCTGCAGCCCTGACCTTTACCTTCTCTGTTCCCCCACATCTTTCTTTAACACCCATGGAAGGCATTTCTTTATCTAATCAGATATTAGCATGAAGTAAAAAAGAGCATTTCTCATAGATAGATAGATTCCATGCTGTACTTTAACACTTACATGCAGGTTGTGCAGGTCGCCGTGCTGTTTGTCTGTCTAGAGTGAAGTTATTCCACACATGTGATGTGTGTCTGTGTTCTCTGCTGCATGTCTCTCATCTTGTGGTCTTGTGTTTAGATTCCCCTCGTGCCAAAGGCCCCACCCTTTTTATGAAGGAACTCTAATAAATAGCTAAACACCTGTCAGCGTAAGCCAATCAGAGGCAGAGATTGCATTGCGTACTCAAGAGAGGGCAAAGAGAGGAAAAAAACACACAACTAGTCGACTTCTGTCAGGGGCGTTGACTCGTGCCTCTGAAGTATACATACACACACACACACACAAATATGCATATACATATATTTATTGCACTAAAATGCATAGGAATACTAAAGTTATGTACACACAAAGGTATAGGCTAATCTCATTTCATTTCATAACTCTGTTAGCTCACCAGTTTAAAACCCACCAAGTCATTGTGCTCTTAATTAAAAGTTTGTTTCACTGGAACTGGAAAGCTGGAAACCTCCCTGATGTCAAATTTCCAACTCTGCAAGTCAGAGGAACCTCACCCACCCCGACCTCAGAACCCAAGCTGTCTGCCCGGTGCGTCAGCAGTATTGAGAGCTTCAGTACTGTTCATTAGCACTTCTGTCCTATTAGTGTCTCATTAAATCAGGCGTCCACACAGTGCTGTCTCTCTGTGGATGAATTGCTGTGGGGTTTATGTGCCCAAAATACTGTGTAATGCAATGTCATCAACTGGTAATACTAACAATGGTTTTCTCTGAGGTGTGATTGCGTATGAGAAACCCTTAGTTGTCACAAAACGAACAAAAGTCTGGATAAAATTCCGCTACTTTTATCGTTTGTGACAATTTTTTGTCCATCTTGTAGAAAAGACCAAAAGTCAAAGTTTTCCAAAGCAAAAGTTTCACATGAGAAATCTGTTTGCTACTGAAATTGTAAAAGTTTGCTTAAAATCCATGCTTAAACTTGCGATGCTTGTTTCTTAGATTGAAATCTTTTTTTAACACTTTTTGCATGTCCGTCAGCGTTCCTGTCATGCACACCAGGTCACGTGCAGTCAAAGGCACCGGAAATGACTGCATGTCAGGTATAAAAGGATGCAGGTGTTAGAAACTCGCACAGACATTGAAGTCGCAAGCTTCATTCATACGTGTCCCTAAAACCCTAGCTAGTGTGTACTGTGAGTACTCTGGCTCTTTGGAGCAAACCCCCATTTTCCCGTGTGTGCGAGTGAGAATGCGTAACTCCATAAGGGAGCGTTCTCAGATCAATGCTCCCTTATGCCATTCACGCTTGGGCTCTTCCGCCACGCAACAAGGTTGTGTTTTGGTTGTTCGGTTGGTCATTTCTGCCCTATTACTATTACTACTAACTATCACTTTGTATTGTGAATTGTTCTTGTATTCGCTCCGGTTGTTCTGCCTGACTGCAGAGCAGCTAAACATCTCTTTGTCAGTGAGACGATGTTCACCTCGATGCTGGTGTCGCTTGATCACACAGGTCAACAAAAATGTTTTTTGTAATCATCAGAACCCAAAACACTTTTCTAAACCAGTTTTTCATGCTGATTTCAGACCTGCTTTCTGTTTTTTGGTCACATCAACATTAATTAAGAGTAATATTATATTTGAAAAAGATTTTTTATTAAACAACAGGCACCAATCAAGTAACTGTTTCAGTATTTTCAGTGTGAAGTCATACAGGTGACATTGTGGCATAGATATAATGATCAGTGCCAGTCAGCTACTGTCTCGAGTGGAACAGGAATGAACTGAGTCTGGTCCAAATGTTGCGTGGAGGAAGAGCCCAAATGCGGATGACTCGAGAGAGCTGGTTTGTCACGCGGTTTATTCTAAGAACGCTCCAGGAGGAGTACGACACACAGGTAGGGGAATGAACGGCTCCGAAGAGTTGAAGTACTCACGGTACCAGAGAATATGTGATAGAGGGGCACGTCTAACATGAAGCACGCAACTTCAATGTTCCGGTGCCAATTGACCCCACGCGACCTGGTGTGCGTGACAGTTACGATATGATTATTATTTTATTATACCAACTATCATGCAATATAGAACTAGCTTTATCACAAAAACTGTACATGCGGGAAAAACTAAGACAGCATGAAAAACACTACAAAACCCGCATAAACTTATCTCTGATGATTTTGACCGGCGTTATGTTTGTTGTACAACATCACAAGCTGTTGTTGGTATGTTTACAGTGCTGTAGTTCTGAACGAATATGGGGACGATGGATATGGTTAATGAAGGTGTGTAACCAAACCAATATCTCTGCTGGGATGTTTGACAGTGTTGCTTTGATGAGTCAGTTGGCTTAATAAAAATGTTAAGTGTTTTACTCTATCAAACACAGAGTGTCTTTGTCGTCTGCATGGTGCTCCATCTGTCAGTTGGAGCGTCCCCTGTTCAGATGCAGATGACACATTGTGATTTAAGTATTGATGGATTGTCAGATGTATAAAAGTATAAATATAAAACTGAATGTGAAGATAATGGCGTATAAAGCTGTTGAACGTTCCAGATCACACTTCAGAGGAAAGTAGTCAGGTGGCACGACCACTGAAGGGTTTCAAGGGCAAAAAAAGTCATGTAACTGTCAATCATCCATCCATGCTCTGAGCTACTGATCTTATCTGGGGTCATGGTGGTGACTGGAATCTGTCCCAGAACAAGACACCCTGCAGAAACACACCCACACTGTCTGTCAGGGGCAGTTTAGCAACTACAAACCCCCTGACATACGTGTTTTTGGACTGTGAAGAAACCCACATAGAGAGAACAGGCAGAAACCCACATAGAGAGAACAGGCAGAAACCCACATAGAGAGAACAGGCAGAAACCCACATGGAGAGAACAGGCAGACTTCATACAGAAAGGAACCAAACCTGGGACCTTCTCACTGTGAGGTGTCCACACTAAGCAGCTTCCCAGTTTCTGTTTTAATGCCCCCCAGCAACAGTGTCTCAGTATCCATGTATCTTCTTCAGTCCTGTGGGAAAAGCATCCCAGGGTGCTCATGAAGCTGCTTAAGAGGAACAGAGAGAGAGAGTAAAGCTGCATCAAGAACCTTCTGAAATAGAAGATGGCTTTGTTTTTGATGTTTTCATGATTATTCCAAAACGACAAAAATGGTAAACGAACAGACTCACATTGCCGGAGACCAGAAGATCAGCTTTCTGAAAGTTCAGGGCGCAGCAGGGCTCTTTGCACCACAGCAGCCGCGGCGCAGCTGGAGGAGCCACTCGAGGGCTTTTGTGCTCGGCTGCTGAAGTGTTTGTCATTAGTGGTATTCGAACCCTCAAGCAGGCAGCTCTCATTCATTCATTTGATTCAGCTCTCTGTTTTCTTTAATTCCCTCCAGTTCCTACCATTCATCACTGCTTCATGCTTCTTTGCCTGCCCTCTGCCTCTCTCTCTCTCTCTCTCTCCTCTTGCTTCCCAGAACCATACACACACACACACACACACACACACACATACACTGGAGTGTGGGGATTTTTTTAATCTCATATACTGAATTTCTTTCTGTAGTACCTGTCCCTTGGTGTCTGTGTGTGTGTGTGTCCCTCTCTCTCTCTCTCTCTCTCTCTCTCTCTCTCTCTCTCTCTCAATCTCTCACCCTTTCTGCATTTCAGCTTAATCCATCTTCATCCACTCAAAACAT
>JBBPDB010000017.1:259600-280587 GCA_037974465.1 Brachypetersius altus
GTGTGTGTGCGTGCGTGTGTTTGCCTGTGTGTGTGTGTGCGTGCGTGTGTTTGCCTGTGTGTGTGTGTGCGTGCGTGTGTTTGCCTGTGTGTGTGTGTGCGTGCGTGCGTGCGTGTGTGTGTATGTGTGTGTGATTTCATAACCTTTGAATAACACAGTTATTCAAAGACATCTACAGTCTTGTGCTGTTCTCATCCATAGTAACACATTCTCAGGAACAGAAAACGTCTCTGCATTTCCAAAAGGAAAATTTCTATGTTTGTGGTTTTATGTCCAGCCTTTGCTCCAGCTATGTCAGGACAAGCGGTCCTTCAGATGCACCAACTTTCAGAGGAATAAAGTGCCTTACAGTGCTCAGATTAGGGCCAGTAATATCAGTCCATAAAAGCATCTCAAAATAGCAGCTTTACAAGAGGAGGCAAAAATCTCCTGTACTTCTAATGTAAGTGAATGTTTTTAAACTTTTCTATTGGCTCTTTCATCACAAAAAATATTAAGGACCATGCCTTTGTTAAAAATGAGACAGTGATTATTGCAACATGTGTAAACAAACAAGTAAATACAGTATAAACACAAAGAGAGTTTAATTCTGACCAGCTTCAAAGTCAATATCTGTTCTGATCACCGTTCACAGCCTGAACTCTCTTAGATGAGCTTTGCTGTCATTTCTTTAAGTGTCTTCATAAATAGCTCTCCAGGCTTCTTGAAGGACATTCCAAAGCTCTTCTTTGGACGTTGGCTGCCTTCTCTTTTCCAGATGATCCCAGACTGCTTCAATAATGTTGAGATCTGGGCTTTGGGCAGGCTGATCCATGACTGATAGTGTTTCATCTGGGTTTTTTTTTTCTTTTGAGGCTCTTTGACTGCATTGACAGGGTGTTTGGGATTTCTACTGAAAAACAAAGTCATTGCCAATCAGAAACTTTGAAGATTGTATTACACAGCACAGTGTACTTGTGTTTTTTATAGTGGAAATAATAGTATAATTTGTATCCATTTGCCAAAATGGAAAATGTAACCATCACTACAGCTGATGCAGTCATGGTTACTCACCTTGTACAGCAGTGCAAAGTGTGTCTAGAGCGAGACTTAGAGGCAAGAAAACATCCCCTTCCTCCTTGAAAGGTAGCAGAAAATGCCAGAGTGGAACATTTTAAATTGCAGTCATTTAATTGCAGTAATCATCTTCATCTTTACAGTGGAGAGAAAGCACTCAAATGACTGGCGAAGAGGTCAACAAACTAAAAGCTAACATTAGCAAGGTAGCTACCTAGCTATCTAGACATCTCAGCCCAGTTTGACTCCTTTCCTGTCCTTGATTTTGTGTAGTTTAGTTCACCATTGCAAATAGTTTGAAGCCATTAGTATCAGCAGTAGGTTTTTTCTCTGCTAGCCAAAACATAAGTGAACAAACACAAGCAGAATAAATGCGAACAAACATGAGGAGAGGTTTGAAAATAGTCAAGCAAACACTTTGCCATACACAAGACTGAGCTGCAGTCAAGGGAATATTGGCATGGAGCCCCAGCGGTTGCAGGCCCGGGAAGGTGGTGACCTGGGGTCCCATGGTCATTAGTCATGCTAGACAAATGTGGCCCATGGTCAAAAACAGAGAATAGAGTCAGTTCTGTTTAAGTTCACAGAAAATTGTGTGATTTATACCTTATATGAAGATTAAGCATTAATTTATCAGTCTGTTTGCTCAAGCCCAATAAGTTGTATCTTCTTCTTCGCCTTTATTATTATTCCGTACACCCTTTTTTTGACTCGCTACTCCTCCTAGGGCTTTTGTTCCAACTCTGACATGTCAGGACTGATCTGGAATACCATGCTTGTTCACAGCTTTGTGCTGCGCCTTGTTGTTGGTTTGTTATTCCCGTTTTTCTGGCGAAAAAATGGCCCAAAGGGAATGAATAAAGCTCAACTTTCAGATCGTCCTACTCGGACGCGCTTCTTATGAAACCCACCAAACTTCATGTGATACTTCATTCCATAATTTATAATTGCTGTATCTCCGTTGTTTATAGTGAGTAAGCCAGTACTGATCAACAACCCAGTCCAGTTCATATCATTTAACCTCCAACTGATAATTAATATTTCATTCTGAGTATTATGAGAATATTGAATTACTTTGTTGAATATGGTGAGTGTATTGAATCTTGGGCCTTGAATCATCAGTTCAATATATACATATGTATATATATTTATATATATGTGTATGTGTGTGTGTGGTTTACATTTACATTTACATTTATGGCATTTAGCAGATGCTTTTATCCAAAGCGACTTCCATTCCCTACCTACATGGGGCAGTCTCTCCCTGGAGCAACTTTGGGTTAGGGGTCTTGCTTAGGGACCCAGTAGTGGTGCTGAAGGTAGGATTCAAACCCATGACCTCTTGGTCCAGAGGCATTCCTTCCTTAAAATTTCAATCTAAGTTTTGTAAAAAATATTGAATTACTGAGTTAAATATGATGAATGTATGGAACTGAGTCCTGAATCGTCTACTGAACTGAATTCCTAATGGCAGTATAATGCATGCTGGGTATCATAGTGAATGCTGATGAATACATAAAATAAGATGCTTCTTCAAGAGTGTCTGGTGCAAGATTTGCACTTATTTTCTTTAACTAATCAGATTTATTAATTAGATGTCATACATAATCGAAGTAGTTGCAGTCGCGCCTTCAGGTCTCTTCAGGTTAAAGTGTGTTTTTTTCCACCGTTAACAGAAAGGCAAAGTGGAGGATGTGTGTCCAAGTCAGAGTGGTCTTTGTCCTTAGGAAAGAAACAGGATGGTGTGTGTGTGTGTGTGTGTGTGTGTGTGTGTGTGTGTGTGTGTCAGAGTGAATGTTTTGGGGAAAGGATTTTTTAAGGCCTTCACAAAGTCATCTTATTTACTTCAAGGGTCAACCTGTCTCACTTTAAGTGTGTAGGTCAGTGTGTGTGTGTGTGTGTGTGTGTGTGTGTGCGCGCGTGTGTGTGTTGTCCTGAAAGGTCTTTTCAAAGCTGTCACACACACTCTGAGTGGGGTCTGTCAGGCTGCGAGGGGATGGAATGGGACAGTGGAACATTGAAGTGACAGCAGCAGGTTTGGCTGCTTGAAAAGGGCTGTAACTCCTCCCACAAACTTCCAGTCTGCTGCCAGTCACCAACCATCTGTTACCCTGACTTAGAAATGCACTTTTATCCATGGCTGGACTGCACAAATATCCTTTGTCAATTGTTAGTGAAACGTTTGTAATATGCGGTGTGAAATATGCAAATGAGCTTCTAACCAATCACTGGTTGGGCTGAGGTTCCCTTGAGGTTCCACACACAGGTGACAGGCCCCTCCTTCACTTGATGACAGTGTTAAATACAGAGAAATGATTTTCACATTGTGCATATTGTGTGCTGTGGTGTGTTCACACATGACTTTAAGGTACACTTAACTTTAATGTGGTTCTGTGAGCCTCCTGACCAATCAGAGATTCCCAGTTAGTTGGATGAGAAGCCCTCTCTAGAGCTTATGTATTGTTGTGTTAGGCGTTGGCTAGTTATTATTTGGACAGCTGTTATATAGATGTTCTGACTGCAGTATCTTGGTTAAATAGTTGACTCAGATTTAAGCTGTTTTCAGGTAAGAAACAGTTGTGGAATTCTTAAGCACTGATGTACGTCGCTCTGGATAAGAGCGTCAGCTAAATGCCGTAAATGTAAATGCAAATGAGAAAAGAGGCAGGTCAGTCTTCACTTTGCTGATGTGTTCAGTTAGAATGTACTTTACATTTAATGTCACAGTATGTAAGGTATGTTCCCCATATTGTGCTACATTCAGTAGTAGATACGGAATAATTCATAGCAGGTACTGAATTAGCCATAGTAGATGATAAGAAATTTACTGTAGGTACTGAATAATCCATAATAACACTCAATAATTCATTATGGATAATGAGAAAAAGCAGATGCTGAATAAATGATAGGAGAAACCAAATCATTTATAGTCATTATAAACATGGAACCATTCACCGTAGTTGCTGAATAATTCATAGAAGATGCTGAATAGATAGAAGAGATACTCCGTCATTCACAATATATATAGAATAATGCATTACATACTAATAATTCATATTCATTTAGAACAGGGGTCTCCAACCTTTTTGAAAGTATTTCTTGGGTTAATGGAAAGGGCTAGCAGTTTGATACACATTTCTAAAAAAAAGAATTTCCTCAATTTACCTTTAATTATATGTTCTAAATAATAATGAATGATCTTCATCTATGTGAAGACAATGTTAATGATTGCTCATAATAATTATCAACAATGATTTAAGGTAACACTTTATTGCATAATCAAACAGCATCCGGATAAAGACCATCAGCTGCGCTGTACTGCTGCTGCCCACGGACTCGTCACACTGGATGCTAAACCATCTGCACTTCGCCAGATCTTGGTCTAGCTGATCGGCAAGTTTCCAGACATAGCCGACACTCTTCTATTGTACAGTAACCCCCTAGTTTTACGCGGATCAGGAGTCGCAGATTCAGACACACACACATTTTTTTGGAGAATCAAACTCGGAAATCCCCACAATAACGCGGAAACTGCAAATATCCTCCGCCTTTTATTGCTTTTTGTGGCAATAGATATATTTTTTCTGGATGTTTTCACACAAGGGGACTCTGTAGCCAACCTGGAAGCACTTTTTTTCGAATTCCACACCAGGGTTGAGCCCCCCATGCTCCAAGCATGATTTCCCATTTGAATTTTAAGTAGATCAGGGGTTATTCCCCGAAAACCGTTCACCTCATCGCCATGTCCCAATACTTATGTCCAGCGACCTTCGGCAGGGAATTCAAATTAAAAGGCGAATACGGGTTTACCTTTGCATTTCCTTTAAGGGTAATGCATTAAACTGAGTCAAAAATTAAATAAAAGTGTTCTGGGAGTATATTTGGGAGCATATTTATGGTTTACACCAGTGATCAACTGGCGGCCAGAGCTTTCCATCAGGCCCCTGATGGAAAATGAATGAATGTCTATGGAGCTAGACGGCTAAATTCTGCACTCGCCTGCAGAAGCGTGGGCGTCCTCCTCATATTAACATGTCTCTGATATTACTGAATCAGGAAAGTCAGGAGGGAAAAGTATGTTTCTATTTATTTTTTTCGAAAAATTAAATGAAACAAGCCTTCAATCTGTCAGTAATCCGCCGGTCATGGGGCGCCCACTTCCGGGTTCACTAAGTGCAGCGCGAGCATGGAAATGACTTTCAGCTGTACGATTTAAGACTGATTGACAAAGGAAAATATATCAAATAATATATATATTACTTATTAATTTTAATTGTATTTTATTTTAGGAGAGCATCTGGCCCTCACAGTGTCTGCCGAGAAAAACGCTGGCCTTGCACATATGTAGTTGACGACCCCTGGTTTATACTATAAAAACAGCCAAAATAGAACAATGCATTTTTTCACTATACGTGGGTGCACTTGGAGTGTAACACCTGCAAAAGGCGGTGGATTACTGTAGTTGCCCCGAGTTAGACATCGGAGAGAGTGGAGATTACATCGGTTCCATATTTCTTGTCTGTAAGCACAGTTTTTGCCCGCTAGCTGATTTAGCTAGCTCTAATCTAATATGAAACATTTAAAAAAAATCTTTTTAAAAAAACATTTTCAAATGTACACCAATGCAAGTGTGATTTTAAAAAGAATAGCAACAAAAAAAAATTGATACAGATCACTGGTAAGTGGCACTATGGTGAGCTATGTTTAGAACAGGACCGCAGGCGACTCATGTGGCTCATGTTGGTGACCCCTAAAATAGAATAATTCATAGTGGATACTGACTACTTCATTGTAGTTACTAAATAATTCATAATAGTTATTAAATGATTCATGTAGATTCTGAGGGAAACTGAATACTGAATAATACATAGTAGATTCAGAATAATTGATATACTGAATAATTCATAGTCCACCTAATCATTTATCTATCCATCCATCCATTCAACCATCCATCCATCCATCCATCCATCCATCCATCCATCCATCCATCCATCCACCCATCCACCCATCCACCCATCCATCCATCCATCCATCCATCCATCCATCCATCCATCCATCCATCCATCACTTATGCATCTGGTTATTCCTCTTTTAATCCCTGGCTTTTAAGTTCCACGAATTTCACACAAATACACATGTACTGTACACAGTGTGTGTACTGTATGTCCAGGCCCATTGTGTGTGTGTGGCCCATCTGCTTCCTGCCAGCGGAGAATCAGATCATATTCTTTAAGTCGGTGTGCGGGAGGGGTGTGATATTTAGCTGTGATGTTTATCGATACTCTCTCTCTTTCTCGTGGCCTGTGGCCTCTCTAAGCCTGCGAAGCCTTTATTGTGTTTTGAGTGTTTCCTGATCAGATATGTGAAAGCTTGAGACTTCAAAATACCCGCTAAGCTTCTTAGCCTGAGAGTTTAGCTCTGAGTTTTTCCCCCCTCTTTCGTCTGATGTTCTGCAAACACCCTGCATGTCGCTCAGGCCACATGGACCTTCGGCTTCCTCTGCGCTGCTCCTCTGACCCACGTGGGGCCTTTAAGCTGGAGAAAAACTGGAAATCCCACAGTAAACATCTTATTAATCATAACAGTGTGTATAATGTTGGGGAACTGCATAGCCTGTTTTATCTACCCGCTTCTGAATGATATAAAAACAAATAATATGATAAAATTTCAAGTTTTTAATTTTTGTGAACATTACACTATATAGCATATCATTTTCTAGAATCCTCCCCTCTGGATGTGTGCTGACAGCGCGGAGGCTCGTTAAGAGTGAGCAGACGATGTTCGTTTTTGTGTTCGAGTGTATCTGGAGTGTTTGACACACTCGGCCTTGATCACGGGAAGAGAGATAAGCAGAGGACGAGCGAGGGGGGGCGATGCAGATCAAATGCGAGGCGGGTTTTAGTCACTGTAGATGAGAGCTGGTCTAGATAGCAGCGGGAATCTGCACTTCAAACCCGCCCCGGCTTTGAAGCTCCGTTTGTGGGACTTTATTTGGTTACATTTAGCAAGTGGGAATAAAACTGAGCTCGTCCTACAGCTGCAGTGTTTACTGAGGGCGAGCGAGTCACCACTGTGGTGTTACTAGATGAGAGACAGAGAGAGAGGGATAGAGAGAGATAGAGAGGGATAGAGAAAGGAGAGGGGGAGAAAAAGAAAGAGAGAGAGAGATTTAGAGGGGAGAAAAAAGAGAAAAGGCGTGCTTGGCTATGAGGTTAATAGAATCTTATTTATAATTAGAATTGTATAATGGCTACATTTACTGTCATGGTAATACAGCAACAGTCAGCTGTACTCAGATTGGGGAGGTTTGAAAGTAGCCAATCCGAGAACGCTGTTTATTTCTACTTGCTGCTGATTGGCTGCTGCTGCTCTGGAGCATCTCGAGTGTTCTCATGTTTTTCATTTTGTTCTGCATTTTTATTATTGTAATTTAAATTATTACTGTTCTTACCTGTTGATACCAAAGAAAATGACAGCATATACCAAAGAAAATGCATGTGCATGAATTACAGTACAGTCTATACAGGTAACATCTGTATTTCACATTCTAGCCCTGCAGGAGTTCAGTGTAAACTGTACAGTACAAATACGGGTAAATTTTAGGCATCTTTTAAACACATCGCAATGGCAGGTTTTCATTATACGCGGTTGGTCTTGGAATGTGTGTATATCTATATTTATGTTTGTTTGTTGTTAGAACCTGGTCAGTTCACATGGCCCCAAGAAATCTTTTTTAGTATGTTCTAGCTTTTTCTTTAAATATAAAAAGGTCAGTGGAGACTGCAACCCGATATGCAAATGTGTTTAATAATGCAGTGAATTGAACAGTATAGCAAAACAAGTGTCCCTTAAGGATTAGTAAATGCTTAAACGTTGGAACGAAGATAAAGAGCATAAAGTTGTGGGTATAAATCCACTTCAATGCATTCATAAATAATAATATGCACAACAAATTTGACACAAACACAGCACAAGTGGCTTTGAGCTAATGTACGTGTGTGCGCAAATGCATATGTCTATTGTGTGTGTGTGTGTGTGTGTGTGTGTGTGTGGGGTGCCGAGGATTAGCACCATTCAAAACCAATAACCCGTTAAAGAAAGCACAGAGGGAGCCAGAGGGATCGCTCAAGAAAACACGCACACACACACACATACACACACATCTGTCCACTTCTGCTCTCCTGCTTAATGTTTTGGCTCTCCGACATTCTAAAATTCTTCTTGACCGTTTGATGATTCTGTTTCTTTTTTAAATGCCTAATTAATTTAAACCACGCATTTAAGCCCATTCTGAAGTGCCAAGAGCCTCCCAACGTCCCTCGCCACATGTCTGGCGAACCCGCCAAGGTTGCACCCCTATTGGAAATGCAGGGAGCAAGAGCGCCGCAGAGAAACGCAGCCCTGTGTAAGTTAGCACGGCTCGCTATTGCATTAGCATAAATTTGCCAAGCTATATGTGATTACGGCGCTCGCCTGGAGATCAGCGTTTCAGTTCATTAGCCGCACTTTAGTGCGTTCGCCGCCTGATTACCATGTACAATCAGGTTAGCAAGCAGCAAGTGGGGCATGGAAAGCTCTTTATCTCATAACTTATAAGCAATTATTCAGTGCTCTGGCTTTGAAGAATTGATCGTTGATCAGTTTTTTTCCCGCCGCAGAGGAGCGGGAGGCCCTCCGTATTGGACATGATGTGAATCGCATTACGTTAAAGCTGACAGTTCAATCTCTCCCGGGCTTCACATGTAATTGGAACTTGGCCGTGATTTTACTGCAGTAGAGCTTTGTGTCACTCTGGAAGTGGTAATTAAATATTAATACACAACATAAAGCGAAGTGACTCGTTGGTAATGCGATGTATTCGTGGTGTTCATTCACTTTCCAAGCTCTGAGGGGCAAAATGAACCGGAGAACATCAGAGAGTGGTCCAGAGCACCCACCCTGCCTGCGAGCTCAGTGTTTCTCCTCTTTCCCAGCAATTAAATTGAGCAAGGTGTGAAGTTGCTTCAGTAGTTTTAGCAGAGGTTTTAACAGGCTAATATAGCTAACAGGTAATAGAAGATTCTAGCTAACATATTAGCATAGATGAACGGTCCATGTGAACCACAACTTTAATCTCTAGTTACATTGCTTGTAGCTTAGATGGATAGATGGATGAATGTATTCATAGATGAAAGGATGGGTGGATGGATGAGTGTATGGATGAATGGAATGGATAGATAGGTAGGTGGAAGGATGGATGTACACATGGATGGATTGGTGGGTAGGTGAGTGGATGGCTGGATGGATAGATATATTGATGGATGGATGGAGAGATGAATGGGTGGGAAGGTGGATGGAAGGATGAATGGATGGATGGATGGATGGATGGGAAGGTGGGTGGATGTATGGACGGATGGATGATGGATGAATGGATCGAGAGACGAATGGGTGGGTGGGTGGAGAGATACATGAGTTGGGTAGATGGATGGATAGGTTTGGTGAGTGGATGGATTGATGGATGGACGGATGGATATAGGCTTTTGTGAAAGCTGATGTAGCCTTTCTCCTCCTCAGGTGTCAGACAGCTGTGACTTCGTCTATGTGAATGGTAAGGAAACGAAGGGCAGAGTGCGGATGTTGGTGAATTTCACCTACAGCTACCTAAGCGCTCAGCTGGAGATGAAGGTGTGGATCCCTCGTCTTCCTCTGGACATCGAGGTGTCAGATGCGGAGCTGAGTCAGATCAAGAACTGGAGGATACCCATCACCTCCAACAAGAGGTAACTAATTCATACCAAAGGCAGATAATTCATACCAAACTGAATGCTGAGTATCTTTAGGCAGTTTGCAGCCTGTAGCAGTAAAACATTTCTATCATTATTTTGCTCTCAATGCCAAAGATAAGACAGTTTGAAAGGAATAAAATAGAATTTTTGCACCAACAAAGTGATTCAAAGCAAAATTTGAAGCAGATTTTTTCGCAAGACTGTGTACATATTTAACACCCTCTTTCCCATCCAGACACTCTTATGTTCTCAGCAGCTCGTATTCGGTCACTGTTTCCACTCGCAAACACTTGTAAGCGGGTCCATATTAATTTGCTTCTTATAAACAATATTTTGCTCAGATCAAATATGGTCTGTTTTTTCTTCTGTCTGTCTGAGAAGCGCCCCAAAAAGCAGAAGGACATTTTGATGAGATTTTTGTATGTTGCAGCTCTAAAATCCGAGGCCTCGCGAATTCTAGACCAGCGTGGCTCATCTAACCTGGTCTAGAGGTGTTCGGGTTAAACAGATTCCAGTTTAAGCTTAGTGTGAAGATAAGATTTTCCAGGCACCAAAAATAATTCACACACAGTAATACATGAGATTGTCGGGCAGGAAGTGAATAGATTAACAGCATAACATTATCAAAATCTTTTCTGGATTGAATGACTGTGGTTTAAGATGAATGTATGATGAATGGGTGTAGCTGCACACTGGCTCGCATATGTGTTCTGAATAACACTGTGTAAGATTGCGCAAATGCTTTTAGCTGTTTTGATGCCATTACATAATGTGGGACTAACTCGTCCATTCCTTCACTTCAATCCAATCAAGGGAAGCAGTAATTTTGTGTTTGTCTGCGTTTGTGTGAGTTCGTGTCCCAGGTAGTAGATGGAATTAGATCATTTCATCATGATGATGGATGGCATGGATTTTGACCCAAGCATTTAATCCGGAGGGCTATGAAGGGCTAGATTAAGAGTGAGGCTAATTAGTTTTAACATTCCTCCCCTTTCTACCACCCTTAAGGGTTGATTGCAAATGTTCTTATGCCAAGTGCCAATAACATGCTTGAAATAAAAGCTACACTGCAAAAATTCCTGATCTAACTAAGACTTGCAATTTTATTTCTAGCCTAAAAGTCTTCTTGATCTTGTTTTGAGAATAATATACTATATAACAGCAGACTTTGTAAGGTTATTGATTGTTTAAGGTATTTTTTTCCATATTTCAAGAAATATTATCAAGTGTAAATATCTTACTGCACTGACAGATAATTCCACTTGTGTCTAAAGATTTCTTTAAATAGAAAAAATATCTTAAAACAATTGTTATATCTGCTCTTATATAGTATATTATTCTCAAAATATGATCAAAAAGACTTTTAGGCTAGAAATAAGATGGCAAGTCTTAGTTAGATCAGGAGTTTTTGCAGTGTAGCTACAAAGATTGGCTAGAATCTGGCATTGCGCAACAACATCTCCTCATAATTAAGTGAAATAATATGTCATTATAATTTCATGCTTGATGAGACCTAAACCTTAAGCCACAAAAGGCACTTTTCAATAGGGCTACAGGAAATGTGCTGTACCCAAACGGTACTGCGATGGCACAGAAGTTGCAACTTGCTTTTATTTTTGCCTGGTAGCAGTTTCTGACTCAACTGCAGTTCAGGAGTGATATGAAACCATGGTTTATGCCTGTTTTTTATTTTTTATAATCTTGTTTGAGTTTTTTTCCATTGAGAAGAAAACCAAACCCAGCTAAATCTGACCACGGTTCTGTGCCATCACCAGGAATTACACATCTCCCAAAGGCAGTTTGCCACACAGAAACCTCACAGTCCACTTGTCACACGCAGGGCTGTGCCCATTCAGGACAGAGTCACGTGAACAGACTGGCACTCTCTTTATGTCTTTTATTAATAAAACAGAAACAAAAGGCATGAAGGCCCAAAACACAGAACAGACAAAAACAAAATACCTGGTACTATTATTTGCCTCATCCCTGGCCAGCCCAGAACCCTTAATGCTCTCACTGCCCCAAGGATGAGACCACGCCCCCAGTCAACATAAAAGTCCTTAGACCAAACTTGGACAATGGCGGCCGCTGACTGGGGATGTGACAACACTACACAAATGTCACTTAACTGTGGAATTCATGAGAAAATGTAAGCAAGCAAACTGTACAACACCACAGTAAACACCACCATTAGAAGAACCAACTGCTTCCCTAAATAACTATTTTTGATAAAAAGCCCCATGCATGTGAAAAACCTTTTAAAAGAGTCTTCCTATAATGTAAAAGTCACTTAATTTAAAGGTTCTGTGATTTTGCACAAAGAACACTGTCCGTAACAACAATGAAGATCATGATAGAGATGCTTCTGTTATGTTACTAGTGTATGTTACTTGGCAGATCTGAAGTTTAGTGTCCATGTATGTGTATCATTTGTACAGCGTCCTCAGCTTGTGTGTGTGTCTCCGAGCAGCAGGCTAGGCTGGAGCAGTGAGGAGGAGAGGAAGGGCCGAGGTTGCATGCTGCAGTTCCAGCATGCTTTGGTTCGAGTCTTCACGCACTTCGTGGCCGAGCAGTCGGACCCCCGGGAACCTCAGGCCTATTTCCTGGGCTCTGATTGGCAGGTTGATGTCACCAAACTGGTGCGATATTTCATGAAGGTGGAGGACCCCAACATCGCCCGGTTGCAGTCTGGCAGGGTGTTGTCGGGACGAGATGTAGGAACCACCTCCATAAAGGTTCATTAAAACAGTTCATATATTCAATCTTCCTGTCTGTTTAAAGGCTGTACAGTAATCCCCCAGTTTTACGCGAATCAGGACTCGCGGATCCAGTCACACAGATTTTTTCTGAGAATGAAACTGATCGTTTTACGCAGAAAACTCCAAAACAACGCAGAACCTGCAAATATTCTCTGCAAATAAACTCTGCATTAATCCTACATTTTACTCTTTTTTTATTAATAAAATGCATTAAATTATTACTGTATTTACTCTACTTATGCAAAAGGAAACGACAGACATACCAAAGAAAACGCCCATGTTTGAATTACAGTGCAGTCTGTACAACGGTAATATTGGTATTTACTCCACAGAAGTTCCGTGTAAACTGTACAGTACAGTACGGGTTTATCTTCATTTTCTACATTTTGTATTAAACTGAGTTTAGACTGAAATTAAAGTGTTCTGGGAGCATATTTGGAGGCATATTTAGGGATCACAGTATTAAAATAGCCATTGTAAGGCATTTTTTTTTACCAAAACACAACAGCTCTTGGAGTGTAACCCCCACGAATAGCGGGGGATTACTGTACACTATATTTTGCCGCTTTATTGTTTAGCAGGAACCCTCACAGGTCATCAAAAAAAAGCCTAATAATTGCTGGGATCTGTCATTTTTAAAAACAATAGAGTTACATTTCTGAAACCCCTAACAGAGAATTAAGTGAGGTCTGTGGGGCCTTCAGAAGCTGGACTCCTGTCATACCATGTCAGAGGTTGTAGATACATCATTGCCTTAATGGGAGTGGCAGTCTAACAATAGGTTACAAATGGTGTAACCAGCAGGTGTGGGTCAGATGGGCTAACTAATGATTGTGTGTCAGATGTTAGACAGCAGCAACTCTATGAAAGGACTCTTTGCTGAAGGATTCACTGCAGAAATGCTGCAAACAAGTTAATATATATATATGTTCATATAGCTTCACACACAACACAGGATGTCTTTTACATCCGTTTGTAATCCAGAATGGCCAAGAAAGGTTCATAGCACCAAAACATACTGTAATCAAATATACTACAATACTGGAGGCACTAGCAGAATCAAGTTTTTTGTTCTCATTTGTGATCATGCTCATAGCCACATTTTGTCACTGGTATTTACATATAGGGAACACATATAGTCTAAAAATCAGTGAATGTCAAAACTTATTTTGTGACTATTGCTAACGGCCTATTGAACAAAAAGTGTTACCATAGTGAAAAGTGTGACTGTTTTTAAAATATACAAAATTTTTAAAAATATGCCACTCCTCCTCTGCTCCAGGTTCTGTCTCCCCTGTCAGACTCTGTCCTGGCTGAGAGGACGGTGCGGGTGCTGGACGAGCGAGTGACCATCACTGAGCTCGGCCTGCAGCTGGTCAGCGGCCTCACGCTCAGCTTGCAGCTCAGCACGGGAAGCAACCGAGCCATCAGTGCCACTGCAACCACACAGGAAGTGCTGAACAGTCCCAAACAGGTCAGCATGCACTACATAGGTTTATTAACATAAGCAAACTGTGATACAATTTATTTGTTGCATATTAAAAATGAACTACACAACTACATTAATTACATACATTAATATTTTGTTTTGTCACACAATAATTTCAGTAATTAATGATCATTAGTAGTTATATTGATATGTTTATTACACATGCCAACCAAACATTTATTTATGTTTCCTCTAGGAAGCACTGTTGAGTTCATGGCTTCAGTTCAGCGATGGCTCCCTAACCCCACTGAACATATATGACCCCACCCACTATCGTCTCACTGTAACCTCATTAGACGAGGGTGTGGTCTCCATAAGAGATTCACCTCTGGCTGTAGTGGCAGAAGGTGAAGGTCAGGGGGCACTGGTGAGAGCTGAAATGACTATATGTGAGGTCTGTCAGAAAACGAAGCGCAAAAGCACTCTGGCTGTTGGAAGTGGGAGCCTGACTGTCAAATTCCAGGTGAACAGCAGACGTGCCGAAAACAGCAGCAGTAATAATAGCGTTGATGGCAGTGGCACGGGAAGCATCACAGTGGGCAACGGTAAGGACAACAGTAGCGATTATGGCAATGACGGCGAGGAAACAGATGGTGACAAAAAGCAGCAGCAGCCAGAGCAGGTGCCAAGCAGTTCTGCTTCAGAACGAGAGGAAAGCGCCTTGAGGAAGATCACAACCACCACCAAGCCAACATCACAGGACTCCTCAGCAGGTAGTATTGCAAATGACCTAGAAGTGGGAGGAGCCAACGATGCCTCCGCAGGGGTCGGCAAAGGTGGGAATATCCTGAACAAGGAGAACTCTCTTAGTCCTGCTAGACCAGGGCGAGACAGCAGTACAAGGAATCTTGATGGTGGTATTCAGGTCACAGAAAGCACTGGAAAAGTTCCAGGAAACCTGCTGAACTACAACAATTATCCTGCACAAGTGGAAGTGCCTGACCAGGAGCCGAAAAACGGCTTTGGAGATGACAGTGAAACGGAAGGGACGCTATCGAACCGCCCCCTCACAGACCTTGAGATTGGGATGTATGCATTACTGTGTGTCTTTTGCTTGGCGATTCTTGTATTCCTGGTGAATTGCGTCTCCTACTTAGTTAAGTTCCGTCATAAGCAGCCACCCTCTCAGGCTCCAGAGCACACAGGCCACCGTCACGACTGGGTATGGTTGGGTACAGACGCTGAGCTGGTCATGAATGTGCCTGGTAGTCCATTGCAGCAGGATACCCACAGCACCACAGTGATCGACATTGGACCTAATACGGAGCCCTGTGGCACTCTCACTAGAAGGACAAGCTGTCAGGTGCCCTCGGTATCCGCAGAGACAGACGTTGGCTGTGTGGGGTCACTCAGGGCTAAACCGGGTAGAAGTGAGTCCCTGCACTCCCCCACCAGCAAGAGGAAGAGGGTTCAATTCACCACTTTTGCTTCACTCGACCGCCAGAACTCTCCTGGTTCAATACCCAAGGAAAACGGACATGGCATCCAGTGGGTGGGCAAGGAAGAGAATCCTGGGACACCAGAGGTGCCACGTAGCGAGCCTCTGGAACGGCTTTAATGGAGATGGGGTGTCTTTCCACAAACCCATAGTTACAAGTTATACAAAATCCCCTAATTTACATTAAGGACTTAGGAACGAGCCCCAAACGTATCACCTATTTGCCTTTTGTCATGGAGTAAAGGGATCAGAACTAAACGACTGATTTTGTCCATATGTGTTGCAAGACACATGCCGGATTCTGGTCAATTCCTCAGTGCTGTCTAAAAATTCCAGGTTGTGGTACATGATGTTTGTGTCTAGGCTCTAAGAGTTTTGCCTTTACGACTGAATATATCACAAAGGAAATGGCGAGAGCAATATCCTAATATTTCTGTGGTGCTTAACAATGAGACATAAAGCATCCTGGATGTTGGACAGTAAGTACAATGTCAGAAGTTCTGGAACATCCTGGGCCTGATTGACCCCCTGTGAACGAAAGGGTGATGCTGTGATCTAGAACACTTTGAAGATCTATTAATTGCCACTGTGAATAGAACACTTTTTTTTTTTTTACACAGAAGAAGGACAATTATTGTGTTTATTTGATTTCCATTTGATGTTCACTTTCAAGCACCCTGCATTTGTATATTCAGTTGGCTTCAGGTCATTTGATTTTCATTAAAAAATGCAAAGATTTAATCAGTGATACATGGTGTAGGGTATCATTTACCGTTACAGATGAATGGATGAAAGGATTTTGTCTATAAGCTATAATCCACAAAATAAACATAAACTTTGCTTGTGCGTTCTAGAGAGGTTCTTAAGGGGCGCTCTTATAGACAGCTGTCAACGTGAAATGAAATCTGGTTTGGAGCAACCGAAGCAACGAGTTTCAACCCAAACACAATGTCCTGGAGGTCAAGAAGCCCGACATATTCCGTAATCACAAGCAGCAAGTAATTTAACCTCCAATCTACCTGGGTGGCTGCTCTGCTGACATGCTAAGCTGATGAGGGGTGGCGGGGTTTAATGGCCGATTTGCGGTGGATGAATGTGATGCAAATAAGTTCATTTGCAAGTCTTATTGACGGAGGTCATCGCAGCCGTTAGAGTCATTACTGCTTCTTTTATGCATTTGGGGTGCAGGTAATCTGTCATGCAAATACTTTCTGTCTGTCGCTGAGTGACTTCAAGCTGAGAATTCCACTTGTTACAAATTGGCTTTGACTTTTTCAAATGTCCGAGGTCAATACACTTCTGTATGATAAAGTTTGAGCATCCTCAGCCAAATTGTGTTTTGTTGACCTCTTTAATATAAATAAGTGGACTTTTACTTTGATGCTTGGTCATTGAACTTGCCAATTCCATGATCATGGGGTCACCAGTTAGATACTTGTACTACTCAGGTCTGAGTCATGCCTTTTTGCAATTATTATTTCTATTTATTTAACACTTTGGGAAAAATACAGAAACTATAGTGCCAGAACTTTTACACAGGGTATATATTATAGTAGTATAGTAGTACCTCTAATACGTCAAATACCAGAAATAAATGGTATCCCTGCATTAAAATATGCAGAAGAGTGTTCTCTATAGAGCATGTGCTCATGTACACTTTAGCAAAACATCCCCAGGGGCACACACACTTTTGTATAGAACTGTTTTCACACTTAAGAAGTGAAAGTGACCAGTCCGTCATACCATTCTGAACACACACAGCACATAACGTGAACAGCACAAAATGCTTCCTCTGCATTTAACCCGCTCACCAAGTGAAGAAGCAGGCAGCCAGGAATACAGCACCCAGGGAGCAGTGTGTGGGGATGGTACCTTGCTCAGGGTACCTCAGAGGTGCTTAGCAATCTTGGCAATTGAACCCATGACTTCCTGATTTGACTATAATATAACCACCCTAACTACTAGGCTACCAACTGCCCCATAAGAAAGAACCTCCAGGGTTTTTTTTAAGAGGGGATGATATTATTATTAATTTGAGGTGTTAGTTGTTTTTCTCAGTATTCTTTCCTTATTTGGCCAGCCATCACATCTCTAAGCAAATTAATTTACAATCAATTTGTGATTCAATCATTTACCCCATACTCACCCCCCACCAAAATATTATGTTGATCAGCCATTATGTCTCAACACTGAGTCACTGAGCCGTCATTAAAAGCCTGTTATATAATGTAAACACATTCTGGATTCATTTTTTTCCAATTCTTTTGGGAGCAAAACATGAGACCACCCTAGTCAAGACTCCCCGTTGTCGACACCCCAACCCTCCAGTCTATTAAAGAAGAACTCGCTGAAGATGAAAATGAGTCACCTTTACCTGACTCTCGGTTTTGTGGCTGAAACATAAAGGAATGCACTTTGGGGAATTTCCTCAGGAAAAATTAAAGGCTTTCCTTTATCCTCCTGCCGGGTTGTCACAATGTGTGCAGCTGCCAAGTCCTCATAATTTGCTTTTTTTTCCTCTCATTCTCTCTTTTGTTTCAGGTGGAAATCCAATCAGACAAGACTTGAATGAGATCTTATCTGAACAGCAGTACGATGTTCTGCAGAGTGAATGATGTTTTTTTATATGCAGACCTGTATTTTATTACATATTTCAAATATTTCACCAAGTTCTGACATTCTGAATGGGCTATGTTTCAACATCTTACCTTATTCAGACAGCTGGAAATGTAAATTCCAGGGCTCTGTACAGGCAATATATATAACCCCCCTCCCCATAAACAGCTCACTGTATCAGATTTTGAGAAAATTGCATCCTACACTTCACCGCTGCCGCATGTTCGATTCAGCCGAGTGTGGATCTAATTTAAAAGCCAAGCAGGGAAGAATCAGCCCCACCACACAGAAGCACAAACATCTTTCACAAATTCTGCCCCCTCAATGCAGACTGAAATGGCCCCTGAAAGAGTATTCTAATTAAAAACTGGTCACATTACACACAAGAACACATTACAGGTGTTAAACCACAATGATTTAAACGATCCTACTCAGACTCATAGCTCTGCTACAAAGGAGTTTCACCTCCTTTGTGGGCCCTTTGGTGACCCTTTTAGAAATCTGGAAATTAGATATTTTAAATTGAAATACGACAAAAACATATTTCAACATGTCAGATTAACCACAACACTGCTGGCTCTCTGTGCAAAACCGGCTCTGCACTGAACTGCTGGCAAGCAATGACTAAAGGAAGATCTGGGTGACCATGTCTAGTATATGTGTCAAAGCATGCCTTGGTTGATCAACTATTATCTGCTATCAAAGACCATATTAATTAAGGATTAACTATTAATGGTTATAATAACCTGCGACTGTAGAAAAATTAAGCAGTTACAGAAAGTGAGTGAGAGTGAGTGAGTGATGACTTTATCCACCTTAGAGGGTTGAAAGATTGCATGGATGAACTTGCCTAAAGCTTCAATTTTGAGGAAAATGATGGTGACAGATTCATCTCAGCTCAGGGCCTGATTTCCTGGAGGTTCATTATTTTAGAATAATTCCAACTTCGGGTTGTATAGACAGGTGTCATAATTCTTCTGAAACCCATTTAGCCTTAATCATGTTAGGTGTTCTTCCACTTTCTGTGATTTTTTCTCAAAATGTTCTTCTAGGCTCAGGTACAGTTGGAACGATTTAACCGTGAACTTCACTGTAATGTTTCTGCTGCCTGTTTAAGAAGCTCTGCTGATGTATTACACATATCATACTGACCTTCTGATCGCACCGGTCTTTGTCACTACTTTAATGTATTTTGTGTTCAGGCAACAAGAACTGTGTGTGTGTGTGTGTGTGCAATATGTATTTTTTTATGCACCTGAATTTAACACTCCATTCATTAAGGCTGTAGCTCATCACGCATGGTCTGTGTTGAGCTGCTGGCGAGCAATAAAGAGTGACGATTTTGCACATAGGCTCAACTGAAGTAGGGTATTAAAGGAGTATGTGCGTACCCCCACCCCCACCTGTAACCATTGTAAAAGGGGCAGGAGTTATTTCTATGCTACAAGGATTACAAGGTGCTCCTGGAATAAATGATCAAACAGATGAAGAGAAACACAGATCACAATTGTTTATAAGCCTTCATCCTGAGAAAAAGCCCAAAAGGCAAAATTCTAGTGTTCAGACTGGAGCTCATATGACACCACAGCTTCATAAAGAAACATGGTCAAATATTGCTCACTTATTGCTCGATGTGACGAGTTGCCCGAGAGATTTTCATAACTGTCCCTCAGGCACAGGCTGTGAGGAAGATAGATACAGCTGTGAGGAAATACAAAATACATCTTGTTTGAGTATTGTGATTGAGAGGCTAACAAGAAAGAGAGAAAACAGATTTTTTTAAATTAGTACCGCTAGGCTGAAGCAATTAGCACCCCTAATTAAAACATTATAATGTAGATGACGAACTGACAAAGTGCTTTCTCTTTCAGAAAAGAAATAATAATGTGGCTTACTAATAATTACATGTAAAAAGTTGCAAGTTGCTTTACATAGAGCGCATGTACTTTAAACTTAATTTATGGTGTATATATATATATATATATATATATATACACACACACACACACACACACACACACACACACACAGACACACACACAAACACACACCGCATATACACACCATAGCATTAACACAGCTGGCAGAATACATCTTTATTTTTATAATTAAACGTTACTCAGATGACATGTACCAATGCGTAAACGTCTCTGTTATATTATTTGTCAGATGACTGACCGAATGCCTTTTATATTGAAAAGAATAAATATTCAAGAACAAATACATCACTTCAGTGTATATATCAACATATCACCCTCAAAATATTTAAAAGCCCCTGTACATGAAAATCAATCCCAATTATAAATACTGCAAAACCTTAAATCTCAACTTTTGTCCGTTTTTTGGAAACAGCTGCCTTTTACATTGTGTCAAAAATTTATGATGGACAAACCAATTGAAATGGTCCAATAAATTACATTAAAGGTTAAGAACGTTCAGGCCTCATCCTGTAGATTTTTGGAGATTTTTCTGTCCCGACAGCAGTGAAATGCATAAGGAGCAGTGTTACGGTGTCCCAGGACTCACACAGCAGCACCAGCACACGCCTGGTCTAGATTTCCTAAAATGCCACAAAAGTGAACTGTGTAAACACAGGAAACTCCCTTAAAAAACAACCAGTTGTTCAGGAAGCCTAGAGAACTGTTCCTCAAGACTAGACAGATAGACAGATAGACAGATAGACAGACAGACAGACAGATAGATAGACAGACAGATAGATAGACAGACAGACAGACAGACAGACAGACAGACAGATAGACAGACAGACAGATAGATAGACAGAAAGACAGATAGATAGACAGATAGATAGATAGATAGATAGACAGATAGATAGATAGATAGATAGATAGATAGATAGATAGATA
>JBBPDB010000017.1:284153-313760 GCA_037974465.1 Brachypetersius altus
AAGGAAGCTCACCACGAGACGTAATGAAAGTATAAAGAATAATTTATTTTCTTGCAGCAAGGGAACAAATCACGTCCGCTAGAGCAAATTCCAGCAGAGGAGTTGTTCTGAAAAACGAAGCGTGTGCTTTGCAATTTATCTAGCAGTAAGCAATGAGTGTGCGTAACATCGTTGTCGTTGGGTTAGTCAAAACTAAAGTGTGTATCTTCTCCGTTCCCGGACACTTAGAGCTGGATCGCTCCGTCCTTCTATCAGAGATACAGAGAAGACAGCACTCACAGAAAACATATAAAACAGAGGTTACAGGATTATAAAACTCAAAAGGTTTCCTAATGAGTACTTGAGTGCTTTCATGAGTGCTTGAACTTGCTAATATATATGAACTTTAATAACAATAATAATTTAATATGAAAGAAACTTTATTAAGGGTAACATTTCTCCAACAGTTTTTGGTCCTGTCATTTTTAAAGTTAGCTGCATGTTGTGGGTAGAAGATATTAGTGCAGTGTCCAAACTCACACTATACCTGTGTCCAAAATTACACTGCATCTATTTCCAAGGTTACTCATTTTCATGGTTACACGACAGTTATTTCCATGGTAATCCTACACTTATGTCCAAGATTACACCTCACCCATTTCCACATTTACAATATAATATAATTAATAGACATTGCCCATTTCCATGGTTACACAACACCTACTTCCTTGGTAACACTACACCCATCTTGATGGTTACGCTACACCTATTTGCAAGGTTACACCACATCAATTTCCAAGTCTATGCTACACTCATTTCCATGGTTTTGCAGTTATTTCCACGATTGTACCACAGCCAGTTCCATGCATTTGTTACAATCATTTCCACTGTAACACTTTCAAATGTCCTCTTTGTCTCATTATCCAACACCTACCAGCAGAAATCTATCCGTCTTCCTCTCTCCCGTTCCTCTATTATATCTTCCTTACCTCTCCCTGTCTCCACTAACCCCTGTCCATCTTCAGTTGAATCAGTTACCAATGACACTCTCATCTCTCCACAGCAGATTCAAGTCTGCAGTGGTCACACCAGATCTGAATAAACCCACATTGGACTCCTCAGCTATGAACAACCACAGACCTGTATCTCTTCTCTCCTTCCTTTCCAAAATCCTGGAATGTGCTGTTTATAACTAACTCAACATCTTTCTTTCTCAAAACAGGCTTCAGGACCTTCACCAGTCTGTGTTCAAGGCTGCTCTTATTCTTCTTGATCTTTCTGCAGCCTTTGACATGGTTAACCATCAGATCCTCCTGGCTACTCTCTCCAGGCTTGGCATATCAGCCACAGCCTGGCATTGATTTGCATCCTATTCTAATGACGGTACCAGGTAGGAAGGTATGGTTCCCTATCTACCCTGTTCCACAGGGCTCGGTCCTTGGACCGTTTCTCTTTTCTCTGGATACTGGTTCTCTTTTCATGGTTACACTGCACACATGATTATGTCAATGAGTTTAGATACGAGAAGCATCTGGTTGTTGTGGGGGAGATAACAAAGCAAAACAAAATTGAAAACCATCAAGCAAAGGAGATGAAACCTAAACTGCTCCCATGCCTGCATTTTATGTGGTTAGTATTAGTGTCTCTTTCAGCATTTTAAGACATTAGCTCAGTGTTGGCCCTACTTGGGGCTTTTTATTGAAATCTTCATTTGCACATTTCACTCAATGTGTCACAGTCTTCTTACCCGACAGACAGATATATGGCCTACAAGCCATGGGGGCAATTTGTGTCCATCAAAGGGGAAAACCCTGCACAAAATAAGGCATTCTTCAGTCTGAGTGGGACTTTACTTCAAATGCCAGAATTCTTCCAATTCTACACCATAACGGCATGACTCACTCCATCACTCCCAAAGACGCCATTGTGTTTCCTACAATAGCTTCCTACAGTGACCGTCCACTGTGTGTGTGGGGGCCACCAGAGCCATTCCTTTCCTGATTAGAAGTGTTCAGTCTTCCAGTTACACTCGCAGCTCGTTAACCACATGTCTGCACATCTTCACAGAATGAAGGATAGAAAAAGACCCTCAGTGCTGCCTGATTAACCACTAACAAACGCTGACCACTGACTATGTGCCTAGTTACATATTTGTCACATTTCTGAATGCTGTCCAGAAAAGTTTTGTCCACATTTTTACAGGCTCAAAGATATGCATCGCTAAAGTTTACCCCAACTGGTTGAATAACTGTTGAATGAGGATATTAGTACATTTTCTGATGGTATCTAAATGAAACCCAGAAAGATTCCCCATATATCAGGCTTTCAGGAGCTGGACCAAAGGCCTTACATGTTTGATTAACTACAAGCATCGTTAGGAAGTGACTGAGAAATTAACAGTCATGTTTTGATTTATGGTGGGAGGGACCTATTTTGTAAGGAATAATGTCATTCTAGGCTGCAAATCAAGACTCATATTCGTTCCATATTTGCAATTTATCCTTCCATTACATTTTCTGCATCTCATTATTTATGTCTGATGAGTACAATTACTTCACTCAGGAATCATTTTGACTAATTACCTCATATGACCTGTATAAAATCAGACTAATGTTTATCACTTCTAAACGCTACAAACCATTGTACCAAACAGAGGTGCTATCCAGTTCTATATATGGCTACAGGCAAATATGCCATTGCCTGTAGCCATTGCGCTCGGCGTCTTATGCGTGTTCATAAAACCAGTAAATAAAAATGGCAGATCTTCAACTAATCTAGTGGTTGGGGGCTCAACAGATGAGGCGTGGTTTTACGCAAATTTCATTATCCTGACGTCAGAATAAGGGAAACGGCTCATAGGAGCATATGATTCCTGACACACACGCTTGGAGTGTTTACCGGAGCAGTAGAGACCCAAATGGAAAAACAAAAGGATGCAAAAAGTGAGTTTTGCATAATATGTCCCCTTTAATGTTTTTTGATCCCAGAGGAAACATGCTTATGTCATGACTTCAAAAACACAGAGAATAGAACAATATAAAAGGTAAAAGGTAAATAAATCAAATAAAAGTACTCAATATGAAATATATACTATGCTATATACACAAATGCTATAGAATGGTAACTCACAGTTAAGTACTGGTAACAGAAATTGTGGTTACTGCACACAAGAGATCTGTAGTATATCAGTAATATTGACATAAGTAGTGGCATTTCAAATGGTTTATGTCTCTTACGAATCGTCATGTTTAACCTAGAATGGCCAGAAGTCTTCATGTGCACCAGTGTTATCTTAGTGTTAGAGGGCCTCGTTCTGATAGTCACAGTCCACCACTGTTACAAATTACATAATGGCAAACCAGTTTAGCAGGAGGGATCACAATACAGACTGTACAGGGTAAACAGTGATAGGGGCTGTTGTTGATAGGAGCTTTTAAGCTGTGATTCATTTTCACCTACAATGAAGCTCTGTTTAATTCTGTGGGAGAATTAAAGATTGCATAAATGGCGTGATTTAACAAATCTTTGGCCCAGCTGTGTCTCGAAAACATCTTAAGCCACCTTCCAGAGTCTGGCCATTCATCTCTAGTGTTTCTTGGCCAAGATGCTGGAAGTAAATGCTCTTTTCTGTCACCACCGAGAGTCGAGGCCCGATGAAGCTCATGTCAGCGAGACGTTAGCGGTGGAACGGCTCCAAACTCGCCATCGTCCAAGTCCTGCACATTTTTCTGTGGTGATGTTTCAATTAGAAGACTTCATTTCATCACTCATATCAGCTGTAAATCTGTCTGGAGAAGAGCAGCAGTAGATGCTCAGTGTTGTAATTCTTGCAGCATGTATGAGATGCTGTGTCTGGATTGAGAAATGCATCTTGCGTAAGAGCAGAAATCGCGGCTTTTCACTCTGTAATTACGCTCATAATGGCCTTGCGGCTGTACGTGGAGGCTCATGTTTGTGTTCTGTCCATTGCAACTTCAAGAAAAGCTCTCAGCGGCCACAGATTACAGCAGGAGACAATTCAGGCCAGCGAAGACAGTTCGTGTCACTGCTGAGCTAAGCTGGAAATCCCCTGTAAGGGTTGTTGTTGGATCTAACTGAGCAGAGCTGTAGACGGCACAGTCAAAAGATCAAAGTTCAACTTTCTGTTGCCACATTAACCACAAATCTGTTAGGAATTTGCTGTGGTGACCTTGAAAGACAACATACGACAATTAAAACACACATCCCTTTAACTAAACAATAAGAATGCAATGAAAAACAGTCTGATTGAAAAGAAAAACAGGGTTTTAATTGAGATTTAGGAGGTGGGAAGGCCTTCTTTCATGAGTGTTAAACAATGTGGGAACAATAAGGAGGTCTTAGCACTCATCTCAGGGAATGGTGTTTACTAGATTTGGATATATGACCTGATGAGTCACAGTGACCCAAAATTCAAAACTGTTTTCATACCATTGAAAAGATCCCTAGAAAAATACATTAAATCAGACTGAAGCTTCAATTATTTCAAAAATATTTATTAAATACTTATCAAATAATTCATATTTTTGTAAGATTTGAGAGCTGCAACTCAGACTAAATAGCCATTTAAGTACATTTTCACAATTATTTCTATGATGAAACTCTGGGAGATTAATTTTGAAGACTTTTTCTTTCATATAAGATCAAAAAAGAAAAATCGATATTTTTGATGTTTTTCAACATAATCAGCGCTTATCTAAATAAATAGAACGCCGACTTCCGACTCATTACGGCAGATCGGGTCACATATACAGTTATGAGACCAAACCAAGGTGAGTGCCTTTGTGAGGACCACCACCAGCCAAAAGATATTAAGAAATGGTGCTTTTCCACTGGCACAAGGAGCCATGCCCTACTGCAAAAAAAATGTTTTTCCAACAAAGAACAAGAACAAAATGTTGTCAAAACAACAATGGAGGCACAAACTAACAAGTTCTAGGAAGTTGACAAAGTACAAGCCCTATCTGTTTGATCTGAAGATACATTTCAGTGGGAGTTTTCTATGACACTTAAGTTCATCTTTACGGTGTACTAGGACATCGCTTACAAGCTAACTGGGTTTTCGTTACATGGTTTAAACATGCTGAGAGAAATAAAACAAATAAAATAAGACCATAATAACAAAAGCGGTTTTGAAACGACGACCGGCCTTAAACTTCGGGAAGAGAACAGAGTCAGAAACACAGCTACTAGGCTGAGAAAAGTCAAAGCGTGAAACACAGTACAGTTTAAGTACAGTTTGATTCCTGTATACCTTCTGAAAAGTGCATTTAGTTGGGGGTTCTGATGATGCTAGTGGACAGCACTGGTCGAAATGCTCCAATAGATGTCCAGCTAACTTGAGATCTGGTATTTGTGAAGGTCATGGTATGTGATTAACATTATTTTCAATATCAAATCATCCTGTGACCTTTTTGCCCTGGCTCTGGGGGCACTAGCATCCCAAAATAGACCACTTTCATCAAGATAGAAATGTTCCCGCATGAGATGAAAACCATCAGTAGAGATGTTTATAGAGGACTGGTACTAAACTGCTCACAGTTCCTGACAGCTGAAGCCTGGTCTCCTGGACAAATGTTGCAAATCAGTGTTTCTGCAAACGGTTGATGCAGGATTGGATCAGTGGAGGGATGTACTGGCTCTCTGCACATCACCAACACAAATTTGTTAATCAGAACTTTATGTGTACAGGAAACTCAGGTCTCAGTTTAGCTCCTTATTTCTCCAAAAATCACTATTCTTTTGGAGACAAGTTGTCCCAACACTGTAGGGCATTCAGGCCCACACTGTTTTCTTAGTGGAGAATATTCTCCAACCATCCCTCTTTCAACATCTCTGTGCAAACAAAGCTTGCTATCTGTACCTTAGAATGCTGGAGAATTGTTTCTGATGTAATGCTATGGCAACCAAAAGCGAAATCATAGGCTTAATCCCATGAACTCGAGCAGCAACAAATGCCAGAAACGTAACAAATGGGAAATCATCATCATCACATCATGTGGCAAAATAACTGCTTAAATAGAAGTTCTCTGGTTTGTGTTGATGTTTCAGGTGTCAGATGTCATGCTGAGCTTTGTTTGGTGTGCTTATGTCATGTAGGTCCAAAGTTATTCTAATTTTTCACATGCAAATACCCATCAAGAATAAAAATGCCCAAAATCTTGTCTTTTAGGTCTTAGAAACAAAGAAAAAACACAACATTTTTGAGCCTGGGAGAACTTTCAGGACAGTCTCTGCCCACAAGTGGGCGGTGAAAACCCACAGAGGGAGGGTGACAGAGAGTGGCCAAGCAGTGGTGCGGTGAGTGAAAGAGCAGCAAATGGCGAGTGTGTAGGAGAACAAGCTCCAGACTGATTTACACTGCTTTTATTTGTGGACATCAGTATTCATGAGTACACTCAGAGTTTTAGGGTTAACTGGGCATTCCTCTGAGCCTTTTCCAGCACAGCCTCAAGTCTGAAAGTGTCAGTGGGGCTTTAGGGGTCAATTCTGGGGGTCATTTAGTTGTTGACATCATATTTCACTGAAACACTCTGAGTTTTAATGGCTAATGAAGGCGGAGGCCTTGGGAACTACTCATGGGTGCTGGAACCATTATAGCAGGGGGGTACGTGTCCCCCCAACTTTTCAATTCCTTTCGTCACTCCCCTTTTCCCCACCCCAGGACAACAGCCGAGACGTAGAGTGCCTGTATGTTTTCAAGTGGTTTTGATGTAGCAACAGGAACGGACAGGAATGAGAAATTCTTTACATTTTGATCACGTTTTAGTACCGGAGCTAAGCTCCATTTGCTGCTCAAAAAAGGCAAAAGCCCACTTTAAATGTAAAAGTTAGGAGCAGGACACCGGAATGGGACCCAGCAGCAGAGCTTGTCCATCATCCTGTCATCCTGCACACCTCTGGGCTTAGCAAGACACTGGCCTTTCCTGGCTCTGGATCCAGGTTTCCAAATGTTTTTAATGGGCCGGACGAAGGGGGCGGCCCCAGCGCAGTCGTTTTGGTGCAGGGTGTGTGTAGGAAAGGCTGAGCTGTTGGTGTGACACACACACAGTGTGGCTTGTAGGCCTGCCAAAGAGGAACTTTAGGGGGTCCTGGACAATAGAGCTCCATTTGCCTAACCTACTCTGATCATGAATTATATTGCTGACATCTCCGTTTGAAACGCGAGCCCGCAGCGTCTGTCCCGGGTGAGGTCATCGCACTCATGGGCCACTCTAGCCTGAAAGGGAAAAAATATCCGGGTGTGACGTCCCAGATTTAAATAAATATTCTGTGGGTTAAAACAAACATGTTTTAGCCCGGTGTTCGAGTCTCATCTGCGTTGTCTTTAAACAAAGAGCAGCGACGTGACAAGTAAATTGGGTTTCTTAGTGTTTCATTACAGCAGTATTGATACTGGCATCAGCAGGACGGAAACTACAGCCTCAAAGGGTGCTAGGTGGGTGGGTGGGACGGATTAGAGCCTTTTGGGACCAACCAGGCACATCAAAGTCAAACCACAGCCCTGGGTCATCTCCCACTACACACACACACACACACACACTCACTCCCACACACCCATCCGTCAGTCAAACAAAGCCACACCCACATCTCCCTGCTGAAAACATGAACTGCTGGAAACGTTTAGAGGGTGCGTCCACTTTCCTGTCAGGACAGAGTAAAGTTGACCATTGACCCAAAAGGGAAACATCACAGTTAGAGAGTGGAAGTGTTCTGTAAGGTTAGATGGAGAAGTGTTGTATTACAGCACCCCCTCCATAGACTATGATTTTTTTTGTTGATATTTATGTGCACTGTACAACGGTCATTTGTATCATGTACAGTACATTTCATGTGCACACTATATATATAATAACACCGATTAATCGCACCACATGACTGTGCTACCATGCCCTTCTGAGCTTGGTGCAGTTACACAGTCTTAAGATTCAGTGCCATGAACATAAACCTGTGCAATCTCGCGACATTGGAAGCTGTATACACTTCAAGGAAGCATTTTTCCAGGGTAGCATGAATTGATAGACTCTGCTGTGAATTTAAATAAAATATACTTTTCTCTGATTATGCATTTTATTTGTCTATGTCTCATCATCATCAGTGTTATAAAGTGACTGTATGCTGACCGTAATCTTTAAGGCAGCATTTTTCGACAGTTTAGCATGAATCAATAGACTGCATATAAAATATATGTTTTACATACAATATATTTCTATCCGATTATGCATCTTATTTGTCTGCTCCTCATTATTATCAGTGTTATAAACTTCCTGCACTGTAACAGAGTCTCTGGCTGCAACTTTACAAACTTAAAGGCAGCATTTTCTGACAAGGCAACATAATTCAGCCGAACACCTGTACTTGTGTGTACATTGTCTTAAACTGCACCTTCAAGATGGACTTAGTTCTATCATTGTTGTTGCTGAAGCATTTTTCCCCTCAGCATATTAGGTCATATTTTTGATGGTTTTGACCATCACAAGAACAGTGGAGAAACAGTTCTTCAATGAAAGAGGCGTTGAAAGTATGTAATTTTTTTTATTCATTCACTCATATGTCAAAATTCATTCAAATTTTTTTACAGAAAAAATGTGAGATTAATTTAGATCAGTTAATTGCATTTATATGTCATTAAAAATTGAATCGCATGACATATATATATATATATATATAGAGAGAGAGCACCACCAGTATACTAATAGTAATATACCAAAATACAAATCACCAGCCTGATCTGGAATTTTGTACACTTGTTTCTTCACTGGTTCAAGCCTTAAGTTAGATGTCCTTTGTTCAGGTTAAATGATTCATGTATATGCCGCTGTGTGGCTCAACAAAATTTGCCCAGATTATACATAGTTCACCTTCATCCACCCATTTTTCTACAATATGTCTACTTGTTTTCTATTCTAAGTGAGCAAATATGGGCAGCTGGTGGCTTAGTTCATTCACCCTGCAATCAGAAAGTTGTGGGTTCGAATCCCAAGACTCCTAGTGGCACCAGTGAGGGGGCCTTGAGCAAGGTACTGTCCTCACACACACACTGCTCCCTGGGCACTGTGTTCTGAACTGCCTGCTGCTTCACTTGGGTATGAGTTACATGGAGAGAAGAATCTTGTGCTGTTCACACTGCGTGCTTTGGTTTGTTCATGTACGACAATGATCACTTTCAAATTAGAATTAATGATGCGATTATACTCTCCATCGAATTAAAATGGCACTTTCTCATATGATTCTTAATGAAACATGCGGTAATGGAGTGAACGTTTATTTTAACCATTGTGCAGGAAAACGTGGAGGATATTCCCCGTATATGAAACACATAAAACAGTAGATCTAGTAAAACTCATCCAGGAGTTTAAGTAGATTTTTTTAAATGACGCCAAAACACACGACGTTATTTCCATAATGATGTAACAAATAACTCGGTAACAGGTTCTGAAAATATTTACAATGCTAAATTATTATTTTACATAATCAATAGTTGAGTATAAAGAAGGACATTTACATGTCATTACACTCAATTTAATACAAGCACCGCATACATTTTTACATTTTATATGGTATTGAGAGGCTTTATGAAAAAATGATGTGAGCAAAAAAAATAAACCACTTTTTTGCTTAATAAAAGGAGTAAAGTGTTAAGAGTTCATAAAGGTGCTTAATATTGTAATTCATAATAAATGTGCCTTTTAGAGTTTGCATTTAAACATTTTGATGTTATTCTTTGGTCATTTCCTTAAGGCTATTCCTGCTAAAAAGGCATTAAAATGGTCACCTGACACTCAGCTTATCTTTTTCAGCAATGAAGCCCTTGAAGTTTTTTCAAATTTAGGAAGAAAAAAATAATTTCAAAGACATCAACCCTGACACAAATGTTACAACGTAGCTTTAATCACCTTTTGCTTGAAGCGTCCTTTGTTGTAAGTTTTCTTCCTAAAAAAAAGTCAGATATCATGTCCTGTCCTGAAAGAAAGTAGCTGGATGGAGGAGCTGGGGATCTAGAGGACCTCTCACTGGTCCACAAAGTGGATGGCATAGGTAACCTGGTGGCCATTGTCCCAGGCATACAGCACCTTCTCTTTGGGGTTGTAGTCCACCTGAGTGACGAAGGCGTATTCATTTGTGAAGGGGAGTCTGGGCGTGGCCTCGGTGTTGGTGTGCATGTCGTAGGCGTACGAAATCTCACTCTCTTTCTGGTTGTAGTTGTCAATAGCATAAAGAACCCCGCACACGATGAAGCAGTTCCCGTACGAGTTGCGCTTCAGGCCCGTCTTCCACGTCGTCTCCTTCTTCATGGACAGGTCTCCCGGGTCCAGCTTACTGATGACAATGACCTCGTGCTGTGAGTAGTCGTAGTCCAGTGCGGGGTAGATCACCCACAGGCCGCTTTCATCCACAGCGAAGTCGATGTCAGAATGGCCTCGCCATTTCCACGGTGTGGTGTCCTCGTAGACCACGTCATGCAGGAGCGTCCAGGCCGCTACGTACCGCATCCGCAGGTCATATTTGATGATGTTCTTGGTGAAAGCTCGGTTGTAGTAGAAGGCGCCGTTGTAGATCACATGACCGGTTCCTATCCAGTTGTAGGGGAGCTTGTAGAGGTTACTCCACCGACCTGTATTGTAGATTGTAGATGTAGAAAGTTGGGTTAGAACAAGGATACCCAGTTCCATTCCTACAGGGTTTCTTTAGTACTTTTCCTGCTCAAACACACATAACTAAACCTCACGGCAAGCATTATAGGGTATTTATACCCTTAATTAGATCAGGTCTCTTAGAGAAAACTAAAACTAAAGAACAAAAATGATGGAAAAAACTCTCCTATTAAAACCCTTGACTGAAGCAGGTGTTTTGACCAATTTCACATCTAAGCTTTATATTCCTGGAACTTGTGTTTCACTCGTTTTATACACTAAACATTCAAAAGTATCCTAATTAGTGAGGTCAGCTACTTTAATATGCGCCTACTGTCGACACTGGTGTTCAATTGCGCACACACAGCTCCATTGAAAAGCACTGCCAATAGAACGGGAAGCTCTGGCACAGCCTAAGGTCACGATGCCCAATGCCAAGTAACAGCTAGAAGGGGTACAAAATCTTCCATCTACTCTGCGGAGCAGTGGAAGTGCATTCTCTGGAGTGATGGATACCTTTGGAATGAGCTGGAGTAGTGTCTGTGATCCAGAACTAATCTTTCAACACCAGAACCTGACCTCACTAATGCTCCTGTGGTTGCAATCAAATCCTACTGTAAAGACTTCCCAGAAGAGTGGAGGCCTTTCCTGCAGCAATCTCCCAACTAATCTACTTCATTTCAGAAGAAACACTGAATTAGCGAGTGCAACTTTAGGAAAATCAGTGGCTTACATTATGACAGTTAAATTTGTCACACTTGTTTTGGTTTCCCACCTTGCTTGAAATTCTCTAGGTTGCGGAACTCCACCAGGTTGTTGCCGTAGTAATAGTTGGTGACGTAGATTTTGTTGTCCTTGGCAAGAGGGTCTTTCATCCAGGCCCCTTCATTTCGGCCATAACTGTGGTGCTTCTCTGGCATCTCCACTGATGCGATGGTGCCCTCACACTCCACAGATTTGCCTGGAACATGACAGTACACCAGAAGTAAGAGTTTGGGCGCTTTTCCACTGGCACAAATAACATGCCATGCTGCGAACCCATGTTTTTCCATTACAAATAAAGTGACCTGTACCCAAGCCGCACCTGACCTGCTCAACGGCAGGACCAAAAGCGACCCACATCAACATTGTTTTATTTTTAACACACTCTGTTTGGGCTGAAGATAAATTTCAGTGGGAGTTTTCTTTGACACTAACAAACGGTATGGTTTAGGTCCCCCTGATGGGCCACATTTTCACAGCTTGTGATGGACTGCTAGTGATGGTTCTTGCTTGCTTGGTACAAGTGTATTGGATACTTCAGTACAACAAACTGGGGACAGCCTGTGGGGTTCTGAGCTCCGACATGGAAAATAATGCAAAAAAGTAAAAGAGATGAGAGGAATTGTAAGACGATGCATCAACAGTACCTGCTTTGTTAGTGTTGGCCTTTCCAACACCGTCCTTGCTGTTCAGTCCAGGCATGACCGTGATGACCATTTTCTCGGTGGTTGGGGTGGCCTGAGTTGAGCTCATGATCAGAAGTTCCTCTGCACTTGTTGTTTGTGAGGCAGCTGTTGTTGCTGTTGTTGTTGTAGTTGTTGTTGTTTTCATAGCAACAGCTGTTGTGGTTGTTGTTGTTGTTGGCGGCACAGTGGTCGTGGTGCCCTCGATGGCTTCCAGGATGAGTTCGGAACCCCCTCTGTCCTCGATTTGGTGGACGGTGTGGGTTTTGGCAGGGCTTTCTTTGAATGTCAGGAGACAGGGATGCAACAGGGGGAAAGACAGGGAGGGAGATTACAACCCGAAGTTCAGTGTTTCACCCCAAGCGTCCAAGATTCCACAGCCACACATCAAAAGATATATTCATTATTAATGAGACGTCGGGCTCGTAGTAACTTCCTGCACTGTAACACAGTCTCTGGCTGCAGTGTTTGGATTCGGCATTCTCAAACAAGCCCGTTTCATGTCGAGCCATGCAAAACACATCTCCATGAGACAATGTCAGGGGAGAAACCCTAATCTGAGCCCTCGCTTCCTGTGCTGTGGGGCTGTCTGGAACATTACCCATGAGCACATGAGGACAGGGATGAGAGCCAGACGCAAATACAGCAGGTAGTACTGCATGACTAGTCAAGAGTCCAATTACAGAGCAACTGTCTAAGACTCTCCAAGGCAGACACTCTGAGGGTCCCCCTGACCAATAAGCTATAAAATACCTATTCTAAAAAAAATTGGTTGGATTAATTCCCACTTATAGCTCATTGCCACAAGCAGGAAGGTTATAGGAGACACTGTTGGAATTGTGTAATCAAAGCTGATGTAAAAATAAAGGTTATTTAATTACTCATTAAGGGGCAAGCCGTTTCTAGGCAGAATTTGTTTTCCAAAGAAGAGAATAACAAAGACTACAGACTTTATTTAAAGGGCCCACATTCTACATTTTCATGTTATTGCCACTCATGATATTGTGAGGTTTTTACACGACCGTTCTTTATCATCCCTATCCCTATGAATAAGTCTTGGAGTCAGACATATGTTAATGAACCCCGCTCTGCCCTGTACTGCACATAGGTGGCTATATATAAATGAGTTGGTTTTCATTACATCATACAAACAGTAAATTCTGTGTATACAGCTATACAGGCTGTGTATGCAGTTTAATTTCCATATGTAGACTGTATGAACGGATACATTTAATTCTTTATGCAGCACATCTAGTTTCTATGTAAAAAAGCTAGAAATCTCCAGCATTCCATGACCTTTTTCCTATAATAGACAAGAGATTGTGGAGTTAAATCACAGTCGTTTGCATGAACTGAACGTTTCAGCTGCCTTAGTGGTGGAGCCAGTTTGTGGTCACGCTCTTCTTCAGCAGCTGACCTAACATGTTCTGTTTTCTGCTAAAGCAGGAAACCTCAATAAGTTTAAATAACCTCCTCACCATAATGTTCTTGGATGAACCATTCAATCAGTGTAGGATCTTTGAGGTTCTTTAAACAGATCTCATTTACAAAAATGGGTCTCTAAAGAACCGCCCATAGAAAGGTTTTATAGGAAACCGAAGCCATTCTATGGCATAGCACCAGAAAAGCTTTAATGACGTACATGCATTTAAACGATACAGCAAACCTCCATTACAGCCAGAGAACAAGAACAGAGACCTTTCATTCTGACATAACTAGAACTAGAATTGAGAACCCAACCAACAGAAACCTCGTGAACATCATGATTCATCTGGATTTTTTCTCAAAATGGCAGCATGAAGCTGAAACACAGGGGTAACCCTTCTGCTGCCCCCGAGCTCTTCTGGTGTTTACAATTACCATTAACTACTCCTGCAAAGAATAAAATACAGGGGGGCACTTTATACTCTATATTTTACAGATCCGGGCTGTTTACAGTGGCCCTGGGTATAATGAGGACTTATAAAATTACAGTAATAAAATGTTGCTCTGCATTTTCTGCACTGACACCTACCCTCATTTCTGAATATAGTTTGAAAGGGACCACAGAACTATTCTGGACAGTCCTGTCAAAACCCAAACAGCCAAGAAGCCTTTGTTCTGCAGAACATCCATTATCAGAACAGGATGAGTAATAAAGAGGTTTCTCTCAGGTAATGTCCGGAAACAATAAAAGCAGGTGTTCTTCAAACAACAGTCAAGAAACCATGACTACAGTGATGGTCTGCTTACAGGATGATTTCATTAACCCACAGACATTAGTGTCATTCTATAGTACTATGATTTTTGTTGAAGAGCCCAAACCATGGAAAACCAAATATTTTGGAATAAAAGAGTAAAATGTGTCATTCCAGAATAGTCTCAAAACTTACTATTAACTCCCCAGTCCATATATGGAAAATAAGCTAAAAACCCAACCCGTTTGAAGTGCATTTTTGACTTCACAGTATTATATCAGTGGACGCACCTCTCTCTCCTCTCCCTGTGCTGTCCCCGTCTGTGTCGTCCGTCCGGGTCGCTTTGTAGTAGGTGATTCCTCTGATGACCCCCGGCTGGTGACCCAAAGTCTTGGCCTTGGCAGTGGGGTCAGGCTTCACAGGTTTGGCCGCTTTGGCCGGCTGCTCCTTCTTGGGTTTGACTGGTTTCTCTTTGGCTTGTTTGGGCGGCGCTTTGGCTACTGGGGGCTTTTTATTGGGGGGTTTCACGGCATCCTTGGTCTTTTTAGTTTCTGTGGCCTGCAGTTTAAATTGGCATGTTAATAAAATGGGTCTGTGTTAGGAGTGTATACACAACAGTTTGATGCAATTGAAACCATTTAGTGCTTCAGGAAATGCTCAGATTCAGTACAGTTAGGATTGAAAAAAGAAAAAAGAAACTGAATACACAAATTAAAAACGCTGAAATACATAAAACGGTGAAGAAAAGCAGTACTGATGTTTTGTGTGTGTGTGTGTGTGTGTGTGTGTGTGTGTGTGTTACCTGAGCCTTGTTCTCTGCCGCAGAGTCTTTCTGCAGGAGCTGAAGTCCTAGGCTGGATATCTCTTTTTTGATGCTCACCATGATGTCAGAGTAGTTTTCATACTTCTTTAGCTGATTGGACAAGTTCACTACGCTGTCCCGAACAAAGTCATTCTCCCTGCTCAGGTTCGTCTTTATCGTCTGTGGACAAAACGATCACAATGCTGTCAAATTCATAGCAGAAATTCCTGGGTGGGGAGCTGAACCCCTAATCACTTCCCCCCAAAGGTAAAGTAAAGGCAGAGGCTAAAGGGTCTTAAAAAGTACACGGAACTAAAGTTAATGGGGCAGACTAAAAGATGTTTTCCCAGCTGTGTCATGAAAATACAAGTTCAAACACCTCAATGGGCGAGTTCTTTACTATTTGCAATACTGCCTCAGGCTCGGCTCTTCATAAACAGTCATTGTAAGCATCTAGGAAACTTTTTTTGAAACCGTTTTAATGAAACCTTTTTGTAGAAGCATGCTAACGTTTGTCACTTTTAAATTCAAAGAGGAAGTGCAAAGGTTTTCTGCAATAATCAGTGGTCAAAGTGTAAAAGTAATTCAGAGTTGGTTTGGTGTACAGTAGTGATTCGTTGTACAGAAACTTGCCCAATTATTTCACAGTGGTAAATGGATCCAGACATCTCCTCTCCTACACAAATATTGCTATTTTATGAGTTTTATGTGGCTGTTGATGACGGTAAAATAGTGGTAAATCTGAACTTTTCTTTGGGGACTACTTTGCCCTTGGAATTTAAAAATACGTTTTATGCCAAAACTTTATAGTAAAACATGCCTCAGGCATTAGGTGGCATAATAGTAACACATTAGTAATTTCACATAATATCTTTCTGTGATACAACGAGAGGCATACATCTGGTTCCATTCACCATCAATATGAACATTTCTGATCTGTGCGTTTCTTTAGTAGGGAGTGTTTTACACTAGATCCACTTTGAACCACATCTTACGCATCAGATGCTGAAATTCTAAAAAGAGACAAACGGTACTGTGAAAAAGTCTCGATCCATCCCTTATTTGTTTATATTCTGCTTTGAATCACCTTATTGGTGCAAAAATACGCCAGTCAAACTGTCTTATCTTTGTCATACTGAGTAGATTTAATGCTAGAAATGGGAACAAATGTTTTACTGTGACAGACTGCAAAGTGCATAAAGATACTAGTCGCCTAGATAAAGGAGTTTCAACCACTCAGCATTCAGCACCACCAGTATACTGATCACCGGCTGATCATCTGGAATCATCTGCTGGTTCAGGCCTTAAGCTGACTGATTCAAACATAGGCCACTGTGTTGCTTAACAAACAAAAACATTTCACTGAAACTGGTCACGTTCAGGGACTGAAAATGAGATTGGAAGTCCTTCACTAAGCTTGGAGAACTGTTCAAAACTATGTAAATTCTGTATCTTTGGGAGCAAAACATGAAGAAGTGAGTGGTGGCTCAAGACTATTGCACAATGCTGACCATTTCTGCACTTTATGAAAAGCGAGTTTGTGTTTTCTTGTGGACACATCATACCAATCACTTTTGATGGGCTGTCTTGAATGCCAGTAAAGTGGCCCTGTCTTTTCAGACATAGCAGCCTTGTTTTTAAACGGATATTTTAACAGGCTGCCTCTCTGGATTTAGGCATAATGGATTATCACTGGCTAACGAAGGTCGGTAATTGGTCAAAAGTATTCATCAATATTTGCATTCCCAGGGCATACCATCTATACAGTACTGTGCAAAAGTATTGGGCCACCCTGCAATACCATCTGGATAGCATCTGTTTGGCAACAGCCTTTTTCAGCATGAAAATCAGGATCTCAAACACACTGCCAAGGCAATTAAAGCAATCCTTGATAGCATAAAATACAATGGAACACTATCAATCATGGATCAGCCTCAGAATTGAACAAAAAAGCAGCAGACGTCCAAAGAAGAGCTTGGGAATGTCCCTCAAGAAGCCTGGAGAGCTATTCCAGAAGAAACAACAAGAAAGCTTGCCTAAGAGGGTTCAGACAGTACAGTGGACATAAAGGTGTTCAGACCAAATACTGACTTTAAAGGTGTTCTCTAGTGTTCTATACTGTATTTACATGTTTGCACTGGTTGCAATAAATCACTGTACAAACCTATTGTCCTATAAAATATAAAGATATGAGTGGGGCTCAAGACTTTTGCCCAGTGTTGTGTGAAAGTCCTTCTTTCATCTCTTACCTCTTCCAGTGTGTTCATCTGGGCCACAACCTTATTCATGTATGCGTGAACCTTCATCAGGTCCATGCTGTATAACGTCCCCTCCAGCAGGTCCACCATGGAATGGAGCTACACACACACAGACACACAGACACACACACACACACAGACACACACAGACATACACACACTTAATCAATGACTTGTGACTGGACAATGAACTTATTATCAACAATCAAACTTCCTTTCACGAATGCAGCTGCTCTTTTGAAATCCTCTCTGAAAACATCCTGATTTTATCTGGAGACCCAGTGAGACACAACAAAGGAAACTTAAGGCAAATGTGTGTAACTCAAACCTGTTGGCTCTCTGTATGGTACCCTTTAACATATAAAATGCTTATATAAGCCAAATATCCTTACATATGTTTCCCCTTTATGACGGCATGCCCTGTTAGGCACATAAGTGACTGGACGAATCCTGAACGTAACTCATGTGAGACGTTTCTGGGTGTAGCCTGGGATAAAAGGGCTGTTTTGTATATATGCGCTATGTGTGCATGGATCAGATAATCTATAACCTATAAACTATAAACTCAAGGTGGAAGGGGCTTTTATTGAGTGGAAGCACAAGGTAGCGGTTTCTGATAAAGTGGCCAGTGAGTCTTTCTTTTTTTTTAATTTTTTTAAAATTTTTTTATTTTTTTTTAGAAAGGGGGCGATACAAAAAAAAAAAAAAAGTGAGTCAGTGAGTCTTTCTAATAAAATAGTCAGCAAGTGGAAGGCGTTTCTAAATAAAGTGGGCAGGAAGTGGAAGGTGTTTCTAACAAAGCGGCCAGTGAGTTGATATACAAGCTAAAGGATCCTTGGAAGTTGGAATGAATGGAAGAATGGAAGGCAGGTGTGTGGACATGAGGTTTATAGTGTTCTGGAACATAGGTGTTGTGTGTAGTATTTGATGTTTGAACGGGTGTACCTTGAGCAATTCAGGTGCTTGTTTCTTCAGTTTCTCTGTCTTCCACTCATTTTCACAGGGGTTGAGGGACGAGGGCGGAGCTGTGCAGGAGCATTTGCAGTCCGAGCCTGAGCTGACCGTTTCCACTGCGTAAAAGTCGTCCACTCGCAACGTCCCGTCCCGGAGCCTCGCGCAGGCCTCCGTGCTCAGCGGCCGCATCATACACTTACAGCGACAGTCCGAGCCCTCTGAGGTCATCCTGACCGGCTCCAGGTCCCCAAAAAGCTGACAGAGCGGGGAGAATTATAAACATTTAAAATGACAGTTTGGCCAAAATTACATTCATTCCTTCAGGAAATGTGGTTGATCTTGTTTGGTGTGTAAAGCTTTCTAAGTTTTACACTGGAGCTGTGAAGCAGTAGATGTAGATGTAGATGTGCCTGTTAGCATGATGCTAACTGTGTTGTAAGTCATCACACACTTGCCTCCAACTGTGTTGAGCTGTTAAATAATCTCAGATATATTTGCTTTTGTGTAAAAAATAAAACATCTAACTACGTGTAATTATGTGCAGTTTTCTTATTGTGTGCTAAATCATTTAATCTTGTACAATAATGTGTTGTTATTATGTGCAATAGTTGCACCATGTGAATATCACTACTTATGTCAATATTACTTGTATACTATTGTGGGCAATCATAGGCTCGGTATAGAGAACAACTCCAAACCACTATTTGTGTTAGGAGTATATCACTTAACTGTAAGTTACTTATATATAGTTTTTAAACCCCAGCATGTGTGTATTATAACAGTGTGTTTCATATTAAACGCTTCTTCTGAGTTTTTATTGAATTTATTTAGACTTCATATTTAATATTGTCTCCGTCTGTTCAGTCGTAACGTAAGCAGTTTCCTCCAGGATCAATAAAATGTTCACATTCAGATACTGATTCTGATTTAAAATCAAGCTGAAACACCACTTTACTTCAGCTTACAATGGAAACATACACCCCGTTAGCATGGTGCTAACTGCATCACACACTCTCAAGTAATCTCAGCAACTAGACTCGCTTTTGTGATAAACCTTTGTATAAAATCAAGCTGAAGCACAGCTTTAAACTGCACACTTTAAACTAACGTGTAAGTTCTGCAAGGCCACATTCCGCTCAGTAGAGCTTAAGGGGTTAAAGAACATCCCAGGTTTAGGAAAGAGAGGGCTGCCAACTGTTTCATCCTCAGTAGTTTTATTTCTTTCATGCTTTCCCTTGGTATGCTGGACCTGGAACCGAAAATAGTTCCTCAGGAATTCATCTGCAGATCCAAAACCACTGGGTCAGAATTAGCTGTGTAATAACTACGCACTAGCTATGCAGTAAACGGTGTAATAACAATAACTACAGCAAAACAACAACTCGAGACCTTTTAAGGCTAAAAAGCGAAATGACTTCAGTTCCGAAACTGGTCATAAACCTGACTCTGCTTGACCTTAAAGGTCATGCCGTAAACTCCACGCTCGCCCAGGGAGTGGTACGGGGTGGACTTAGCAGATTGGTTTTAAACCGTAAATCCGACTCTTTCATCTTCAGGTCTCACACCTCAAATCCCTCCACTCTCTTTCATCACTTCAGAACAAATGGTCTGATTATCTCCCATGTCGTTCAAGCATGACCTCCAGAATTGAACCCTAAAGCCCCACTGAAGCCTTCATGCCGTGGTGGAAAAGGCTCAGAGGAATGCCCAATTAACCCCTAATTGTTAGTATAATCTGATTTCAGCAAATAAAAACAGTGTAAAACAGTCTATAACTGCGACACCAAACAAAGCTCTGTATGTCGTCTGACACCTCAAGCATCAACGCAAACCGGAAAAACGTCCATATCAGGAGACGTTTTGCATTATGATGACGTTTGTTGTAATTTTTTTTTCTGTTTTTCTCTTTATTATCTCTCTCTTTTTGTTTCTCGCTATATTTTTCAGTTTTCTCTCTATTTGTTTCTCTCTCTGTTGTCTCCCCTTCCTGTTTTCTTTTATATTTCAGTGTCTTTCAGAGATTCTTTAGCCTAAATCCCCTTTTGTGGATATTAAGAGGCACTATGCACCCAAGCCTTGTCTATTCCAGGTATCTCATGAAGGCGATCATGAATTGCAATTGGCTGAACCTAGGTCTGTCTTGACATCAGGCTTTCACTACATGATTATAGATCAACAAAAAATGTTATTGTAACCATCGGAAACCACAACACACTTTTCTAAACCAGTTTTTCACGCTGATTCTGCTTTCAGTGTTTTTCAGTCACATCAACTTTTGAATTATGAATAATATTAGATCTGCAATAGACTTGCATGCGTTTTTTATTAAACCGCAGGAACCAATCAAGTAACTGTTTCAATATTTTCAGGGTGAAGTCAGACAGGCCACACTGTAGTGTGTGTCAGCTCCCACTGTTTCTTCAAAAACGCTCAGCATATGATTATTATTATATTATACCAACTATCAGGCAATATATAACTAGCTTCATCACAAAAACTGTACGTGCGGGGAAAAAAGTAAACACAGGTTTGAAATCTCTGATGATTTTCACCCGTTGTTCTGTGTTGTCATGGACAAAATTGTCCCGATAGTTACTGGAGCCTGAAACCCCTAACTGGCACATATATTGACTTAAAATAATGTTTACCATCTAAAATATTTAAAAGAGTCCCATGTTTTTTAAATACAACCAAAACATCTGGAGTGAACTCCGAAAATTAAACATTACTTAGTAGAATACTTGAGAGGTCTTCCAGGAAACCTTGGCCCCCAGTTCGAGAATCATTGTTCCCAATTAATGGTGGGAGCTGGGTTTTCACAGAAAAAACAAAAGAAATGTTTTTACAGTGCTGATCCAGTACTGGATGCTCCAATATTGGATACCACTGCATAACTAGAGCTTTAGTGGATCATTCTCAGTCTCATACACACAGTACTACTGGAGCGGTTTAGACTTTATATTCACACATTTTTACTATTTGACTGACTGCTTCTGTAAATGTGTTTTGAGTCTTTTCTGAGAACAGGATTAGACTGAATTGCTGAATTTTTCTGTGCTGATGGATGCGATGCAGCAGACTGAGATTAGGTATAAAAAAAGACTTTTGGAGATCTGTGTTAATCTTTTTTTGAAGAATGTGCTCAGGTCCAGGCCTTTTTCACCCTCTCATCACAGCAGACCCTAAGCAGCACTGACACTCACGAGCCTCGGCCACGCGGGAGACCTGACTGCAAAGCTGCTCTTAATGAATCGTGAATCCATTTACTTAGTGGAGGAATGAGAGGGGCACCAGCAGCGGCCGAGGGAGATTCAGTAAAAGCTCTCTCTCTCTTTCTCTCCCTCTCTTTGTTTCCTCCCTCCTTTCTGTTTTCATCTCTCTGTCTCTCTCTCTTTTCTTTTTCCTGCTCTCTCTGTTTTTTCATTTATCCTCACTCTCACTCTCAGTCCCTCTTTCTTTCTTTTGTCATTCTCCCACTGATCTATTTTCTATATTTTTCTATTTCTTCGTCTCACTCTCCCCTTCCGTCTCTCTCTCTAACTCTCTCTTTTTCTCTCACTCTCTTTTTCTTTCTTTTTTCTTGTAATCAGTTTCTCATTTCTTCTTCTTCTCATTTTCGTCCCTCTGTCTTTCAGTTTTCTTTCTATTTGTTTAGCTCTCCTTCAATTTTTTAAATGAATTTAGTTAATTTCTTTAGCGCCAATTCTCTTTCTTTCTGTTTCGCGTTTCTCTTTCTACTTCACTCTCTTTTTCTTTCTCATTTTTAGTTTTTCTTTATTTTTCTCTATCACTTTTCTCTCTTTCCTCTGTTTCTCTCTGTTCCTCTGTTTTATGGTTCCTCTATTTTCAGTTTTTCTCTCCCTTTGTTTCTCTCTGTGTTGTTTTCTCTCTCTGTTCCTCTCTTTCTCCCTGTTTTCTCACTGTTTTTCTCTCTGTTTGTTTTCTCTTCCCTCTCATTTCATTTAGCTCTTTATTTTTCGACCTTCCTTCTCTCTCTCTCTCTCTCTCTCTCTCTCTCTCTCTCTTTCTCCATTTCTCTTTCTCTCTCTCTCTCTTTCTATCTCTCTCTCCATCTGTTAGGCATTAGAACCTCCATGACTGGTGACTTGACGTTTACCGTTGCCTTACTTTGAAGCAAGCCCGGCGGGAACTAAATATGTCCATAAATTCAGCGAGGCGATGGGGCTTGAGTGGATTTTCACTTTCTCCCGTAAAGATTTGATTATCTAAACACATCCTGCAGCTTTTTGCTTTCCTCCTTTCCTCAATAACATCTCCCACGCAACCCTACATTCATCGACTGTCGGCCGACTCTGCTATAAAGCCATAATTGGCCAGAAATGAATGTTCTTGGAGGGCAGGTGAACAGAAGAAGCAGTCTGTATATGTTCAGTGGGATGAGATCCATATGTGCTTCAAAGCGGCACACCGCCTTATCATGACCACGTGACCCACCAACACCGACAGTAGTCTTAGAATAAACAGCACTCACAGAGGTTGTAAAATTTTATGCGGTGTGGAGACCTTCTGGGCCATACTGGCTCACTTCTCTCAGGTTTACGTTGTAATGGAGGGCAGATGGATATGAAATGACGTCTTGAGATCCTCACCATCCAGCTCTTTCCACGCTAATGATGTTTGTCAGAACCCAATGATGTGGACCGTAATTGTAACTGGTGTTTGATTCTTGTAATATTTTGTGTATTCCTGAGTGCCAGCGTTTGGTTATACATGGAAATTTTCAACATGCACACATTTTAAAAACAGTTGTGAGGTAACATAGTCAAGACTAGAGCTACAACAGCTGCAACAAGGGTGTAATGCTGTATTAAGAGAACCCGTCTTATAACAGTCCCCTCCCCACTCTATATGCCTCCATATTTGAGAACTGATACACCACCCCCCACCTGCTCTACATGTCTCCTGAAATTTTCAATAACCTCGTAAACACACCTTACCCCTTACTCCTCCAAGCCCTCGAAGAATGACTGAATTGTCCTCACATGATATAAAATAGTACTTTTGCTGAAAATACTCATTCGTAAAACACATGTAGTAGATCTGGAGAATTCTGGATGGTAAATAAAAGGACCTTAAACTAAATAAGAATGAGACTGATGATACTATTGCCTACGAATGGGATGCAGTGGCAGTGGGCATTAATGAGTAAAGGAAGATGAATTGCCCGAAAAACAAATGTTTTGTCCGGTCTGTAAGCCTGTATTCTGATGTTGGCTCATGTCGCTGGTCATAGGAGCCATTCCACCTCATACTCAGTGCTCTGCTGCACTTGACCCCAAGGCCTTGGGTCGTTAGTCCGGAGAGCTTTAGGCTGTCATCTTTCTCCCTTGAGATTTACAGAGCTCTGCCCAGACCTGGGCTGGGGCACATGTGGAAGTGGTTATGGCCAGAGGAAGAACTCAGCATTTCAGAGATTCTTCACTGTAAGATCAAGATGTCTATGTGCCACGTTATACTGTGTGTGTGTGTGTGTGTGTGTGTGTGTGTGTGTGTGTGTGTGTGTGTGTGTGTGTTTGTGTGTTTGTGTGTGTGTGTATGTAAGCATGCACATGTGTGTTTTGTAAGGTATATTATATAATGCCAGCTACCTCAGAAAAGCCTACAAAGTATAAAACTAAAGGCCTGATAGGGGTTAAAAAATGGATTGATCTCAAGATGGACATTCAATTGTATCAATTTCAACAGTGGTCTACACTTAAGAACGTGGGAAGACACAAAGAAAGAATAATAGACTAATCAAGTACTAATGACAACTAATTTTGAGTTTCACCGGTCATGGCTGAAGCTCTGCTGCAGCAAAGCATGGAGGAGCTCAAAGCTCTGCTTCGGCTTAAAAGTCAAAGCACTGACGAAATGGACATTGGTGTTCTTGTGAGCATTTAAAAAAGCAACTATGCAGAAATCAAACTTTTTGGTTTATTTCCTAATAATATATTATAATATAACTCTAACATATTTATATGATCAAATTATAATGTATTATATATTTACAACCTATTACTATAATCTATTACATAAATTATTAATATGTAATTTCTTATATAATAAAGAAAACTATATTTTGAAAGAAAATGGTCAGAGACCCCACCCTCCCACAACACGTTTCACCAGGGAACACATAATGGATAATCGAATCTAGTCAAATTATGATGAATTTTGAAATTCCATGCATTTCATAAAAGAATTATAATCGTATCGCCTTGCTGAGAGGTCAGAGATGTCCACTGCTGGTTGCTGATACCCGCTGGACAGAGTTCAGGTTAAAAGGAGGAAAGCAAAGTCCCTCATTAAAGTGGATTAAGGCCGATTCCACAGCCAGAGCCGAACACACTCCGTCTTGCTCTGAGCACTGCGTGGCTGAAAGGCCCACCGGAAGAGGAAGAGCTTGATCCAGCTGTGCTGTTCTTTTGTGTGGGACCAGCGTTTTAGCAGAGCTTAGAAAAAAGTCAGTGTGTGAGTAATTCTACAGCACAAGCAAACCCAAGCAGCACAAAAAGACCACTCTCTTTCACGAGCTAATTAGGTGACACACACACGCATACACACACACACACACACACACACACACACACACACACACACACACACATTCTGGCCTGGTGAGTTTTGACAATAGCACCACTTGTTACCTAGAATGAAAGAGTCAGTGTTATGATCGATTAGGTCAAGTGTATGAATTCGGCCCTGTTTGCTCTCCATAGCTCTTTCAGACAAAATGCACAAAACTACTGTGTGTCTGTTTGTGGTTTGTGTGTGTGTGTGTGTGTGTGTGTGTGTGTGTGCATGAGTGTGTGCTCTTAAGGAGGCGGGAAGATATAAGAGATTATTGCTATTTTAAATGTAGTTTTAAACACAATAGCTGGTTGGTTGCAAAGCACTTTATCTGTATTAAAAAGAGTTAAGAGTTTTATTGCAAACATAAAGGCTGATGATGTTATTTATGATGTTTTCATGCATTCGTTTTACTTCCATATTAAATATATGATTTTAAAATGACCATTTTCTTCCACCAAAAAAAATAGTTCCAGCAGTTTAGAGTAAAGGTACCATTGTTGTTACAATCAATGTTCAGTGGAATGATACAGTTAACATAAAACAACATGGGCAGGAGACCAATCACCAACCATAACAATATCTGATAACTGCAGGGTTTTCCTTCCACTGACCACCAATACGTACCAATAATGATCGACCCTTTGGATTTCTGTGAAGAACAACAAGAACAACAGATCCTCTAATAGGAATGTGAGATTAGTTGTATTGTTTCACAACAAGCTAACAGTGGTAATTATAGCAGCTGAGGTTTGCTAACCGACCCAACGCGGCACGGCAAATTGCTGGGTTTCGGGACGGGTTTGGGACGAACTCTCCCATTTAACATTGGGCTTGGAATTTCTAATAAGTGACAATTAAATGGACTAAACGCTCCACACATGCCTTCTCTGATTCTGAGTCTATCTCTCTCACTTTCTCTCTGTCTTTGTTTATGCCCCTTTTGGGTTGGTGGAAAGGTCAGAGTGGATCGTTCCCAAGTTTTCCCGAAGTGTGTGAAGCATTTGTGCACGAAACTTTGGTGCATGGGGCTAACGTTTAATTACAGGAGGATGGAAGTTGTGCTAAATACCGTTTATCCAAATAAACGGAAACCTTGTCTGTTTAAGCACGAGGTTAGGGTCCGCTTTGGGTTTCAGATTCAGCTTTAGCAGTTGGGTCAGATTGGGTCAAGTTTTGAAGCTGCTGGTACAGGCTGGGTTTGCGCTTCAGCTTTCCAACCTCTAATCCACACATTCAGATATTAATTGTGAGCCTGAAAACTTGAACTTTATGACTTCTTGTGACAGACATTCAGGTCAGATTTATTATGGTAAAGGCTTTCCACAGTCCCTGAGTAATCACTGGACAATAATCTATTGTTTGATCAGAAGAAATCAGCAAAAGAAATAATCATAGAAAAAAAACAATGTTCAGGGCTTATTTACATTTTTTCCAGTTCAGAAAACTGGTTAAAAGTAATAGCACACTTGGGGTTGTGAGTTATTTTGACTGGCATCAAGGATGTGAAGAGCTAAAATGACGTGGTGATAATGAACAAACAGAAAGAGGTTTTAGAAGGAAAAACATACGAACAATTAACCAATGCATTTGTTTTCTGAGTCTGTTATGTCACCTGCCACATACTGTACCAATATAACTTCCACCAGACCACACAGTGGCGTAACAGACACTGTGCCACAACTGTTCCCTTTCCGGGCTCCGGAGTGGCACAGGTGTCTAAGTGTTGGCCCAACAATCAGATGGATCTGATGCCTGACGGTACAGCAGCCATCTATGGCCGGGACTGAGTGATCATATTCACACCTGCATGTTTGTGTGGATCATCTTAATCCAGTAATAATCCTTATAATCACAGTATCTGGATGTAAACAGGGTCAGCATATCAGTGTCTGAAACCACAGGCAAATCTGCTAAGGTTATTTAACTCGGCACAGCCTGCAGTTAGCAACATGCTAATTGCTAAATGTCTGTTACTTGTTAGCTGCATTACATGAACAAAGCATGAACATTGTAGAGTGGCTTGACCTGGTCAGCAGATAGCTAAAAGGCCATTCCCTCACACATAGAGACGGACACACATACACACACCATTTGCTAACACACACACACGCGCGCGCACACACCATTAAGGTAGGAGTGTCAATTACCCCCGGGTAAGCCTAACATGCACTCGTTGATTTTGGGGGTACACCACCACATTCCCGCATAGCTTGTTTATGTGTGTCATGACTCTATTCTGTCCATCTGTCCTCTCTCAGAAGCCAGCTGAGCGACGTTTGAACCAGGCCGAACAGACGGACGGTTCAAATATAACAGAATCGGATCCTCCTCGTTTATTCTCATGGTGTCTGATCACAGCCCTAGATCCTGACTGGCTCTTTTCCCGGCCAGGGAAAGGACATTCAAGTGGTATCTTGCTTACTGCCAATTATTCATAACCGCTGCTTATCATTCATGCAGGCACAGAAGCACTGGCTTATCATCTTAAGTATGTTTTGGTTTATACTTATCTTACTCTCAAATGCAAAAATCTGGAAGCCACAGCGCATTGCTGTGATAACTGAGGTCCAAATTTGCAGGTTGAATATGAGCTGCTCGTTGGCATCTAGCGGAGCTTTTCCTTCTTTCAGGGAACAACCTGTTCCTCCATGTTCATATTTAACATTTAAAGCAAGGATTCAGGCACAAATTCCCAGCTTACCCCGAATGTGGATAATCATCCATGTGATGTAGCTACCAAATAATATAACTACCAAGCAATGGAGATAATGAAGCCACCACACCACACAATGGAGCTACCAAGTAATGGAGCTACCAAACAATAGAGATGTCAAGTAATGGAGTTACTACATTATTAAGACACCAAGTGATGGGGCTGGGCAATGTGACGATATGAGATCGTGAAGACAATCTATGTGCTGATGATCTGCCAAAGCAGAGAGATTGTGGTATCATCTAAATAGACATTCCATCTATCTATTGCAGTTCTATACTCTTCTTAATTTTTCTTTCTCAGCAAAATCGCACTAGTTACTAGTTTGCTTAATCCCTGGCTTATAGAAACAGCACTCAACCAACAATAGCTTGGTTGAACTGTTCGGTAACTTGCAAAATAGTAAAAAAATCTATAGTAACAAATTGCTATAAATACCGTGAAAAATCGGAATCATGATTTAACTGTAAACATCTATGTCATATTTTTGTCATATTATCAAGTAATGAATTTACCAATAATACAGCTATTATGTATTGGAGCTACGAAGTAATGGAGATACCAAACAATGAAACTACCATACAATGGAGATAATGGAGATAAGTAATGGAGGCTTAAATACATTAGTACTGAGGAAACTGTATGGCTAAGTGACATGGTAATCTTACATAAATTTGCCCATGTGCAAATCTATTAGTAGGTGTGAGACAAGCTATAAGCACATATCACTTGTCAGCTACTCCTCTCACAGCACCAGAACCAGACCTGAAACACCAGACATGGCTTGGCTAAAAGTAACTTTTCTCAGAGCCACTGCTTTAAATGTTAAATCTGAACGTGGAGGAACAGGTTGTGCCCTGACCATCTGCAACCGGTCTAATCTCGCGGTGAGACACAAACATCCACCTGCGGCAGCCCACAGGCTAAAATAGAGCTGGACTCTCAGCAGAGGTTAGCCATGGTGCTACCAGTGAGCCAGAGTCCATTCGCCACATAACAGCACACTTAGAGCTGACGAGTGTCCAGGATGCCACACACACACACACACACACACACACACACACACACACAAACGCGCGCACACACACACACACACACGATAATCAGGGTTTGTTACCCTTCAGTAGCATTCACCCGCGTTCATTGGTAGCATATTCCCAGAACAAATATATGAAAGCCCTCAGAGGCCTGGAGGAGGTCCACGGTCACTGCAGTAACCGCTCACACAGGATCAAACACGACCCAGATGTTCGTCCTTTAGTGCAGTAGCTGATTTAATTCTGTAAGAGGAATGTGTGTGTGTGTGTATGTGTGTGTGTGTGTGTGTGTTTGTGTGTGTGTGTTTTTTCTGTGGTATAAACACAGCGAGGGAGAGAGAGGGAGAGGAAAAGTGTGAGTTAAGCTCTGTGTCTAGGTGATACTGCTCCTCTGGATCATGTGACTGCTCAAAAGTAAGTTATATACACACACACTCTCTCTCTCTCTCGCTCTCTCTTCTGCACACACACTCTCTTACACACAGATAATATTCAGTTACAGTATTAGAGCATTACAGAAAGAGCAGGCACTAACGCTCTCTCTCTCTCTCCTCCTCCTTGCTCTTCTCTCTCTCTTCTCTCTATTCTTCTCCCTCATGCTGTCTCTATTTCTCTCACTCTCTTCTTCTCTCCCTCTCTCCTCCTTTGTCTATTTGCCCCACTCTCCTTCTCCCCTTTACTGTTTCTTTCATTCTTTATTTCTTTCTTTTTCTTTCTTCTCTCTCGCTCTTTACTATCTTGATGTCTCTTGCCCTCTCCCTCCCTACTCTTTTCTCCCTCCCGTTTCTCTGTGCTCCTTCTGTCTCTTGCTCCCTTTCATTCAGTCTGTCTTTCTAGCTCTCTCTCCTTCTCCCTCTCCCTTTCTCTCTCTCCTCCTCTGTCTTTCTCTCTCTCCTTTTGTTCCGTTCTCCTTCGTCCTGTCTTCCACATTCTCTGTCTCTCTCTCTCTCTCTCTCCCTCTCTCCCTCCCTCCCTCCCTCCCTCCCTCATGTTCTCAGTCTCTCGTCTGTTGTT
>JBBPDB010000017.1:321804-341488 GCA_037974465.1 Brachypetersius altus
TTCGGATCACATGCGTGCCGAACCGTGGAGAGGGATCGGTTCGGATCCCGGATCAACAGTGATCCGTTGCACCACTATATGTGACGAATAAAACAATCACCCATTGTTGGTGGTATCCAATGACTGGTGGATTCTAGCATCTTGGTGCAATTGGAGTTGACCAAAATAAACCAGAAAGTCTGGTAAAATAATTAATATACCTTATAACGTGTTTCATTTATAAACCATTCTTGTTTAAAGGGACTCTCGGCCCAAAATGAAGAAAAAATCCACCACTGCCTTCATTGTATACTATAGCTTTTTCAGGTAGATTTTTTTTTCATTAGCTGGTGAAAGTAGAAGGAAGGAAGTTGGCTAACATTGCTGCTAGGAAACTGAATATCTTATCTGACCCTTGCAATGAAGAGAGTGGATTGAAACAACAAAAATTACTCATCAAATGAAGACGGCCAGCTAAAAGCTAAAGTTAGCCAGATAGATACCAGCCTATTTAGGTGTTAAACTCTGACTTGCTGTGTGTTTGTGGGTGTCTGCATTTGGAAAACAGTTGTTAGAAATGTGCTTCTTGTAAACGGTGTGTAACTGAATATGGTCCGCCTGCACTACATTAGTTTGTTAGTCATAATGGTGGTACTTGGAGAGCTACGTGTCTTCTGAGGTGGTCTGCAGTGTAAAGTTTGAAAACCACTAGCATAAAAACGGCTTTTTCTAGAAAGAAATATGATTTTTTTATTTGAAATGAAAACATTTCTTCACTCCATCAGTAGATTAAACAGCATTTTAAATATAAACATCTTCTGTTTGTGCTGTAAGAAAGATGCTTTTAATGGACACTTTTCCTCTCTGTCCTTCTCTTTCTCCACATAGCTGAAAAAGAAGAGGTGAGGAAAGCACTCCTGAGCTGCACTCTAAACAAATACAGAGAAGAGCGAGATGATGATGATGAAGAAGTGGATGGTGATGGAGAAGAGAGTGAGCAACAGACTACCGCCATTCCATAGTCCACAGAAGTGTGGAAGGACTTGATCCATGTTACTTCTATTTATTATGTTATTTGATCTATTTGATCTACCCATGGATTAAACCCTCTGTACTGTACATACATTGTAAAACTGTAAAGACAGTTTCTTCCACATAGGTTTAAATAAGTGTAAACATTTCTATTATCACTTTATACAAGGCTAGTACTAATAGGAAATATGCTATAAAATGTTTTTCAGTTTGTTTGCCCTGTTTAATAGACTGCAGAATTTAATAAATAAACTGTCCGTTATGGTATTACATTTGTACCAAAGTGTAACACAGATCTCACCGAGTACTCTTCTATGGTTCTATGATGAGCCTAAACTCAATAACAAGGTCCAATACTGTGTCATCACCTATTGGATAATATAGTAGGTACCAAACATACACTAAATGGACAAAAGTATTGGGGCACCTGACAAATGGGAAATGTGGAGTTGGTCCCACTCTTTGCAGCTATAATAGCATTCACTCTCCTTGGAAGGCTTTCCACAAGATTTTGGAGTTTCTGTGGGAATTTGTACCCATTCCTTCTGTAGAGCATCTATGAGCTCAGACACTGATGTTGGATAAGAAGGCCTGGCTCACAGTCTCCGTTCCAGTTAATCCCAAAGGTGTTGGATAAGGTTGAAGTCAGGGCTCTTCCACACTGAGCTCATCCAGCCATTTCTTTATTGACCCTGCTTTGTGCACTGGGGCACAGTCATGATGGAATAGAAAAGGTTCTTCCCCAAACTATGTCCTGGAAGTTGGAATCATGGCATTTTCCAAAATATGTTGGAAGTAAAGGGCCTACACCAAACCCTGAAAAACAGGTAGGTCACAATACTTCAAGGTTAATTTGTTATCACTATTAGCAGCAGCTGTGTAAACAAACATAGTGAGATGAGCCGTTTCTTCATGGACCTCGGTGCAACATACAGCAACAGTGGACTGCAACTTACAATAGACAGCAGACAACAGTCAAACAATGAGTAGAAAAGTGTAGCAAGCTGGAGTGATTAGTATTGTACTATAGGTGTAATTACTGTACAGAAGGAGTTGAAGCATTGAACACAGTACCGGGGATGACATAAAAATGACAATGAACAGACGGTGTAACAGGGATGTACTAAAAATATTACACTATACACATATACTTTTGCGCATGAGCATATGATGTTGCATTGGACTCATTGCATTGGTTAGCAGTATAGCAAAACCACAATGAGCAAGTGTAGAATTATAACAGTGACAGATCATTAGGGTGCCTGTACTGGCAGTAAACAGGGTTACAGTAAAGTGCAGGTGCTAACTGAGAGACCAGAGTGTGGTAGTATAATAGCAGAAAAAACGTTTTAAATGGTATTAAAAGTGAGGTAGTTCACTGAAATGTGCTGCCAACCAGTAACTACACCTTTATGTGCATTAATGTGTATTTGTGTTTGTGAACTGCGTGTGTTCATGTAGCCCGTGCTAAACAAAAAGCATCCTGACTGGTTTATTTAGCACAATCAGATGTCAGTGCGAGCGGGCTTTTATTTAACTTCTCCAGGACCAAAGGTATGTTAGGCTAACTGTTAACGGTTCAGTGAAGCATCATGCCCCAAAACGAAAACATGAAACGAATTTCACCTCAGACTACACAAAATTGTATCCTTGTTTAGTAAGGGTGAAAAATATTCACGGTATTGTGTTCGTCTGTACTACTTAGACACATGGTTAGTTGCCAAGGCTGTCATGAAAAGACCAAACTCCTTGAAGACTTGTAAAGTAGCAATGGAATATGAATAAGGAATGTGTATAAATAATAAATGTATAATCTACTTATTATTGTCAAAGTAATACACAATACTGGCCTTCGTAATTTAGTTTGCTGACTAGAGATTTTTTGGGGGGGGGGTTGTGGGAGAGTTTATGCAGGTTGGGATGTCTGATGTTGTCAGGACCAGAAGCTTTACGTAGGTCAACTTTGACTTCCTCGCTGCAGCTGTGGTCAGGCAGATAACTTGTTCACCTGGAAGAGGGGTGGGTTTCTTTGCGGGACAGGAGGCCCCTATTACCTAGTGTACTATGTAGGGCGGAAGAATATGCAGATAAATCTCATCCGGGCGTTTACAGACGTACCAATCAGAACGGTTAAAAAAAGACATACGGACACGTGACGACTGTGCGAGTGTATATAAGCGCCCCGTGGGTGTTTACTGTTCCTGTTTGGCGATCCGTCGCCACAAGTGTAGGATAGGTACGCTCGGGTGAGAACTTTGACAACAGACATTAAAATAGACGTTTTCCACGTCTGGGAAGCGGTTAACGCCTCGTGGGGCGCCACAGTGCCCACGGTAAAGGAGAGAAAGGCCGTGTTTCGGGGTTTAAGCCCCGCTCTTCGAGCGCCAGACCCTCCGTCACTTGCCCGACCCTCCTCTCCGAGACAAACCAGGCCGTGTCTCTGGTTTTCTTTCTTCTTACTGGTTTGTGGTCAAGATGTCGCCGTAATGGAGTATCCGCGTTGGACAGAAATGAACCAGGGCCTTGGTCGCCTGACCTGCACTCGCACCCACCCGCTGTTTTTCTGTTTCGCCCCGTTTAATGCTAGAGAGCTCAGCGGCTCTCTGCCCGGAGCTCGGCCTCAGCGCTTCACAAACCCACAGCTGCCCAAACATGGAGAAAAATCCCAACGCAACACGGTCCAGCTCTACAGGCCCGACATCTTCAGATTCTAAAACTAAAACAGGTCCGTATCACTGCATACCACATATCAAACAACCCCATATCTACAGTAGTCATTAAACCAAAACAAACGCGGTTTGTTTACGTTTCCTCACTTGAGCGGCCTAGTGTAGGCCCCGAGGTTTATCCGTTCATTTAATGCCGTTAACACGTAATTATAAACTTCTATATAACATTTAAACATATTTACATGTATATAATAACAAACTTTCACTTAACTTAAAACTATATAAGCTATGACGTTACATTTTCAAGCAAAAACTTTGGCCTCGAAACCGCTAGCTGTGCTAGGCTAACGTGACTAACCTTTTGTCGCTTTTTTGGCTCAAAATGTGAAAATAATGTTGTTGCTGAAGGCGTACTAAGACCAAGTTATTTTCAAGAATATTTTATGTTTCAGTAATCTAGAAAAATAGCCGTTAGCATCGCTTGATTTACTTTGTTTACACAAGGATGTCATGAGCTTGGTAGTGATCTTGGGACAAATATGAACAATTATAACATTTTAAAATAATTAAGTTCTGCCTTTATTTAGCAGTTTCTATAGCTTATAGTTGAAATTGCTGCCAAACGGATGATTGACAGTTGCTTAACACTTAGTGATCACTTCAGATTGGTAATTATTGTTTTTGCATTCTAATGCAACCCTGTGTGCAGTTATATGTAAATGAGCTTCATTTTGGGTCAAGCACACCTAATTACTGCTGATGATGAGAATCAAGTTGAGCTGACAATATTAGTATAACGTATTCAAGACTAAAATGTAGTTGTAACGTTAGTTGTAAGATCTGCGTTCCGAACCTAATGTATACATTTCTGACACGTTTGAATATAGTCGAACAGTGTGAGTTAGTGATTGTAGCTGTAAATGTGCAATAAATGGAAGTTGGCAGATCAAATAATGGGCCCATGAGGTCGGTCAAAGGTACAGTCTGACAATTTTCTTGGATCAATTAATATTTTTGTAATATAGTTTAATCTGTTCTGAAAAAATGGTTTGATTAGATTTTCAATATTTAGTGTTAATGGCTGAGCATTGTCTGTCAAACATAAATTTGACTCAGAACAACTCTGAATGCAAAATGTCACTGTTCTACTGATACTTAATGGCGATGAGTTCAGCTGTGCTATTAAGTACTAAAACGGATGTGCCCACATTTTATCTAACAGTGTTTTTTGATAAACGCCCTCAAATGAGGCCATTATCCATGATGGGCTTATATTTGATCATTCAATGTACTTGCTCAGTCTCAAACTTATCAATAGTCATGTTTTCAGCTTTGCTATTGAAGTGTGAATGTTGTAGAACCCATTTACACTTCAATAAGCAACTGCTGGTTTAGCAGCTATTCCTGTTCTGTGGACAGCCATGTGTCTCGAGGAAGAGTCTCGCAGTTGGAATGCCCTCTGGCTTTCGGAGCGGCTGAGTTTAGGAACAGCCTTCCAAGAACTTCAGACAGGCATCACTTACAATCTGTACTGCATTTGAAAACTACAAGAATGTATAAAGCTTATCAAGAGTATATAAAGCTGTCATTCAATTTGTTTGTGTAGGTAGGAGCTTTTAGCATTTGTTTTGATCAGAATTTGTATGTGCTTCTCTGCACTTGACTGATAAGCAATGAAACACCCTGCATGCTCTTATCATGAGTGCCTGTGTAACATTTCTACGTCCAAAGTTCAAGATAGTTGCTTAATGTTTTTATTTCCTGTGACATTTTGAAGAGTGGCAGAGTGATTATGATAAAGAAAAATGTAAGATCGCCACAATTGATGCTGACAAATAATAAGCAAAAATGTAATTGCCTTACATATTTGACCAGACTGCTTTATACTCATGTCCTGAAGTCATTTCTATTTCCTAATCTTGTGGAACAATATTTTATAAATGGCAAAGTGTTTAAACTATGAAGCGTCACTTTTAAATCAGACTACTGGATTGTCGATTTTACTTGTACAGCATTTCTAATGAAATAATAAACTACATTTTGATCCTTACTATCAGTATAATTACTAAAGTCTGTTTGAATTTTGAGGGCTGTAAAAATACTCCCAACATAAAGTTGGTGCCGACCTGTCATTGCTCAAATTGTGTGAATTGAGTTGAGAATTGAATGGAGTTTTATGAAACATCCAACACAAACATGAGAGAAACTTTTCAAAACACCTGATCAGACCCATCAGAGAACTGTCAGAATATTCTAATTAGCATACTTGAATGGCACCACTCTGTGCTAGTGTTTATTTTCAGTAGTATAGCAGACTTAAGGACAAACATGAAGAGATGAGTGAAAATGGCACCATGTATAAAGGTGATCTAGCTTAAGTGTTTTTGTGGCACCATTTTATAGGGTAATATTGTTTAGGGAGATTATAGAACAGATGCCTGGCCAACTTTTTTCTCTAGACAGGCAGCAACAGTAACATTTAGAAACCATTGGATTCCCTTTAACGTAGAGGGATTTGTTTCACAAGCCGTCTGTTTCCTGATGGCTACGATTTATGGCTACAAATACCCCAAATGTTTCTTATTTAAGGGTCAGGGTAGCCATGTAATAATAAACCACTTAAGATTCAAGGTGCATGTTTGAATCAACCGGAGATTTCTAGTCCTCTTACTGGGGACCCAAATTGTTTGTAGTTCTAAAGCATGCATCATGGATAATTCCATTAAACTGCTCATCAGGTATCAAAGTCAAAGTGAACTACACGTTTATAAATTATGAATAAAAAAAGTTCAATTTGGTAAATTTTTTTACATCAAAAAAAATGCTAATGTTGCCTCAGCTGTCAGGTGGAAAGCAAAAATACTGGAAATTTGTTTGCTGCTTTTACAAACATTTGGCATATGGTTTTGACTAAGCAGCTTAGTGTTTGTGTATCACAGGTGTAGGTGAATGTAGTATTAGGAGTCTTGCCCAAAGACTTGGTATAGTGTGGAATGTTGTCCAGAGTAGGAATCGAACCCATCTTGCCTGGTTGGCAGGCATCAGTGTTGCCCACTGCACTGAACCAACCAACTTTTAGAAGTTTAGAGCCATCACCGAACTCCGCGTTTATTTCATAGTCTTGCCTCTGATTTTTCATGTTCAATCTGGTTTCTAATTGTGCAGAATGTTTTTAATATTTATCATCTTTCCTGATTAAGATAATAAGTGTAATGGAGGCTCCAAGCGCTACAACCGTAAGCGAGAGCCCTCCTTCCCGAAGGCGGAAAGTTTCCCAGGCCCTCGCCGCACCCACCCACAGAAAGGCAAGAGTTTCGACAAGAGACCCCCCCAGAGAGGTGGCGGAGGTGGCCGACAGGGTGGGCTCATGGGCGGTGGGAGAAGAGAAGAGGTGGGTGGCTGAGAAGTTCAAAAACCTTTTTGACTGCAAAAGCCATACCCAGTTAAGAGCTTGTAGCCAAAAATGTTATAAATGTAAAAGCACAGCAGAGTGAAAACCCCTATTTTAAATATGAAAAAGTATTAATTCAGTTCTAGGTCTTTTAAATGTTAAATATGCAATTATATGCAATATGTAGACATGTGTTTTTACAGTTAAAGGACTACTTTGCAGCTGTGTGGTGGTGGCAGTATATAAAAGCTTCATAGCATGTTTCAGACTGTCTCCTTTCTATTCTCTCAGGTAGCAGAGACTCGCCGGGCTGAGTTTAGCCCGGCTCAGCTTTCTGGACCCAAAAAGATCAGTCTCAACCACTTGCTCAATTTTACCTTTGAGCCACGTGGAAGCCCTTTTGGCTCTGGAGGCGATGGCCATTCCTGCTGGGGCCGCCGCAACAAGTGGGGCCATAAGCACAAGCCCTTCAACAAGGAGCTTTTCTTGCAGGCCAAGTGAGTGTGAACCATAGTTTTACTTGATCCATGGTTTTCAGAGTTCACCTAAAGACTAGTCAAACATAAAAACAGCTTAGGTGACAGTAGGTCCCTTTTTACTGCCATATTGCACATTTTGTTGTTTTCTTATGCATTGCTGTATAAACTAGTCATGCACCTGAAGCTGACCAGATATTGTCTTGTATTGCTGTGTAGTCTTTGTGTTGGTATTAAGTCTTGTATTTTTGTCCTCTAGCTGCCAGTTTGTGGTGATTGATGACCAGGACTACCAAGCTCACTTCACTGACCCAGATACTCTGGTCAACTGGGACTGTGTGCAGCAAGTGGTAGGGGTTCTTTGATGTGTTGAAGCATTTGGACCAACTTGAAGCTATGCTTAAAAAAATCTATGCTTAAATTTTCCTCCCTCTCCCTTAACCCTCCTTACAGCGCATCTACAGCCATGAGGTGCCGTCATGTCCAATCTGCCTGTATCCTCCTGTGGCAGCGCACATCACCCGCTGTGGTCACATTTACTGCTGGCCCTGCATGCTGCACTACCTGTCTCGCAGTGAGAAGAGCTGGTCCAAGTGCCCCATCTGCTACGAGGCGGTGCACAGTGCAGACCTCAAGAGGTCAGTAAAGCTGCAGATTAATGACTGCCTTTAATAGCAGTGTTATAAGTTCTTGTTTATGGCACTGCCTTTTTCTCTTTTGCAGATTAGAAATTGTATTTGAGCTGCAATTAGCAAAAGCAGACTTTGTGACTTGCTTGTTTAGGATTTCCATCAATTTATAGTGTAGTTGCAGAGATGTTTTTAACAAACTTCAGACAAATGGTGCATTTTCTCTGTACCATCACAGTACAGTTTAGGTACAGCATAGTTCTTTCATACCTATGGAAAAGTACCTCAATGCTGAGTTTGGATCAGCTTATGTAATGTTAAAACACTGCAGTGTTTTTAATCGATATTCTTCTGTGATGCATTTTCAGACCTTGCTGTGCAGCAGCACAGAACATACTCAGGATTGTTCTTCCTAGCTTGACTGAACTATCTTTTTTTTTTTCCTCAGTGTGGTTGCCATGGAGACACGTCAGTACGTGCCCGGTGACCTCATCACTATGCGTCTGATGCGCCGGGAGAAAGGTGTGCTGGTAGCTCTGCCCAGCTCCCAGTGGGTCAAAGTGGAGGAGCCCATTCGTGTTGGAGGTGATATTTTGTTTAGTTGTTCCTTATATGATTTTGCAGTTGTAACTCACTGAGCAAAATGTGTTTATGCATTGTGAATAACAATTTAATTTATATTTCACTAATCCACATGGATAATACACAGGCATTGGTTTTAGTGTAGCTGGTCTTTCCTGCTTTATTTCATGTTTTTGCTGTTTTACTGAGTTTTTGTCTTAACGCTGACTGTTCTGCGGTTTCAGTTTAATTGAAAAAATAATGTAATCTACAAAATTTGGTCTATAACTTGGTTACGCTTTACCACCAGTTTTGTTGTCTTGTGATCATTTTAATTAAGAGTGGTTAGGGAAAATAATGCATCGTTTGGATAAATAGCTTTTTATGACCGTTTATATTTTGGTCTCTGTGTTGCAGATGTGCGTCTGAGCGCGTACTCAAAGCTGCTGTTGGCGTCTCAAGAGCAGGTTCTGAGTTTGCTTGCAGAGGAGAGAGCAGTGCTGCAGATCCAGCTCAGCCTAGAAAAGGATGACCCACAGGCCTGCTTCATACAGAGCGCCCTTCTGCAGCTCCAGGTATATACACACTGCTGGGCTTTGACAGGGAAACCTGGGGGAAATGTTGTATGGGTAAACTGAAATGTGCACTATGCTAAAGATCACACTACAAAGTGCTTTGGCCCATGAGGAATGCATCATTCCCAGTTGTCAAAAATGGTCACATTTATGCTGTCTCTTCTGGTGTAGGAGCGAGAGGATGCGCTGCTTAAGCAGGGCAGCCAAGATGGAGGCAGTGTGGAAGGTGCAGACATGAGGAAACTTTCTCTGACTGAGTCTGCTGAGGTGGCTGTAAACAACCATACCAGCTCCAAGGTAAGCGCTTCCAGTGAAGAATTACTGTGTATGTAGCTTCCCATGATAGTGTAGATATCAGTGTTTGTTTCAGTAATGTATGGCGTCAGATTGTAAGGTGAACAGGTTAGTCAAGCAGTGTTAAATCATTATACCTGGTGGCTGTAGAGCTGTGTGGGTTCTGCCTGTACTGAGCATCACAAAGCAACGTTCTCATTTTGATTTACTGTTCTCATTCTATCTAGTCTGTATATCTAATTGATGCCTTCAACCACTTTGTTAAATTAATGGTATTGAATCAGTTTTTTTTAACTAATTAAAAAAACAGTTCAGGGTCGTTTCTTGTCTAAGACTTTAATTTTGAAAAATACCAACGCTAAAACGTTCTCTCCATGTTTCCATCTTCAGCCCATTCTGCAGTATGCATCTGCATTTGATGATGAAATTCAAGAGGCTTCTGAAGAGCTGCCTGAAGAACTGCCTGAGCAAGAGATTGCTGAGCAGATGCCTGAAGGACCTTCAGAGGAAACGCCTCTTGTCTGTCAGGGTGAGGCTGGGCCAACTCAAAACTCTCAGCATGGGCCATACTACTACTTCTACCAAGGTATGTGTGCAACCTGTTGCATTAAAATGAAAGTGCGGGCTTCGTTAAGAATATTTACATTACATTTATGGCATTTGGATGACGCTCTTATCCAGTGTGACAAGCATCAGTGCTTAAGTAGTCCAACAGTTGCTTACCTGAAAACCGCTTAAATCCATGTCAACTATTTAACTGATACTGCACAGTCGGAACATCTATGCAACAAATTATAATTAGCCACCACCTACCTAACAATACAATGGCCATAGAGAAGAACATAAGCCATAGAGAAGGCAAGGGAAAGGTAGTTTTTTTTTTTTTAATGTATTGTAATTTAATAAACATTGGCACATATCTTACCCCAAGTTACTCTAAAGCTACTGTAGGTGTTGGCACATGAATTTAATGCCGGTTAATGCCTGAATGGACAGACTATTTAGACTTCATGGACTTCATTTGAAGTCCAAATAAATTTAAAATACTTTATATAAAGTTAAATACTTTATATGAAATACTGTGCTATATATAGAAATGCTGGGGTATAAATTCTGTTGCTAAGTAACTTAAAATGAATTACTAGTAGCACAGAGAATGGGTTTCTGTTATTGCATGTAATTGAGATCAGTAGAATACATATAAGTAGTGATATCTGGCAAGGGATGAGGCTGTAGACCGAGGTTATACTTCATGTGACCTGTTGGGCGGAAAAAACCTCTTAACCACTTTCTGTCTCTGTGTGTAGCGGAGGATGGACAGCAGATGTTCCTTCACCCAGTAAATGTGCGCTGTTTACTGCGGGAGTATGGCAGTCTGGAGAACAGTCCTCAATCCATCACTGCGACTGTTGTAGAGATTGAGGGGCACACCATAAACGAGGTACACACACGCTTCATACCCTTATGCAAACCATGTAGAACTGGGCAATGTAGCAGATTTATGCCTAATAGTTTAGTTTAATTCATATTTTGCAGGTGTAGTTAATTCTTAATCCGTTATCGTACTCAACCACACTTTGGTCAGTTTTATTCAAGGTTGTCTATTGCATTACGAATTCCAAATTGTGGTTCTTTGGACTGAAATCAGCACGAGAACATGCTAAAAATATCACCCAGTTATGTGGGTGATTTACACATTTAATGTACAATGACTGCTGTAGGTAGATTTTTACTCTGCTGTTTTCCTTAGGATTAACATCTCAATCATGCTAACATTAATATTACATTTGGAGTGTGGCCTACATTACTGAGTGTATGCAGATTATGAAAACCTGTGTATTGTGTCTCTTTTTGAAGGATGTTCGTCGTCGCCACCGTTACCTGTCTCATCTTCCCCTAACCTGTGAGTTCAGCATCTGTGAGCTCAACCTGCAGCCACCCATCCTTTCCAAAGAGACTCTGGATAACTTCTCAGGTACATGCACCATCTGTGCTGCACATGTGCCATATATACACACAAACATTTTTCCATGATAATAGGAGATTTGCATTGCTGTTCCTGTGTCAGTCATATTAACGGAAATATATTTAAATAGAAAAAACACTTTTTGTAAATTTGTGCTCAGTTATAGTTCAGTACATCTGGTATTGTGTTGAAATCAAATACACCTAAATCATGAAATGAGCTAAACCATCAGATGCTCATGTCTTATGCTGCCTTGTTCCATACAATGAGTGTTAATACTCTCAGGCGGCACATTTGAATACTATTAATATACAGTTACATTTATTATAGTAACACACCATGAATCTGTCCATCCTTGGTCTGCTACTTCACTTGTTTTTTTCCTATCGTTTTCTTTCTTTTAGATGATTTGGAGAAGAGGAAGCGTCTGAGGCAGAAGAAAGTGAGGGACGAGAAGAGGAGAGAGAGAAGGATTGAAATGGAGGAAAACAGGAAGCAGGGGAAATGTATGTAAAGGTTAAGGGTTTTCTCACCCCTTCAGACAAATCTGTTCTCTTGGACTTTATTGTAAATTTGCCAGAGTTAGTAAGACCCAACCAAACCTAATAACTAATCTCTGATTTAAAAAAGCAACAAAGTGTCATTTAAAAGAAAGATCAAGTGTAACACTGCATTTATTGAGCAGTTGGGAAATTGGAGTTATAATTGTGAACATTCTAACACTTGTGACAGATGTTAGTATGTCTTGAAATGCGCTGTGCTGATCAAAGTAATGAGTTTGGTGTGTGCTTTTAGACCCAGAGGTGCACATTGGCCTGGAGAACCTGCAGCAGTTCCCAGCTTTTGGGTCGCCGCCTCAGTACAGCCCTCTAACTCAGCCACCTGAGTTTCTGCTGGGACCCCCGTCTCCCCTAAGCAGCAGCCCCTCCTCAGGTAACATGTTTTGCTTGCTTTTTTCCATCCAGTCTAGAGAAAAGGCTAAAAGACACAAGACTTGAATATAATGATACATAGATGTTACAGAATCAATGCATCCATTCAGACCTACTCCCACAAGTCAGTATAGATCACTGAAAGCTTTAGAAGTGCTTAAAGTCGCTTTTGTTACAGATGGAGTGATGTTCCCCAGTCTGAATGGACACAGTCCTTGCCTCAGTGTGGGTAGTGTGGAGGAGGATTCACACTGCATGTCCTTTGCCCAGGTGTGTGTGTCCATTCAACTGATCTTTATACTTTGTTTCCTGGGAACATCGGATTTTTTTTTTTTTTTTTTTAACACCAGTGTTTTTCCCCAGTTCTTTTTTTTTTTTTTTTTTTTTAAATATGTAATGGAGAAGTCTCAAAGTATTAGTGTTACAATACATTCTTAAAATGTTTATGTAAATATGTACAAATATTCACAATTGTCAATCCCATGTGGAGTCTGTACTGCTTAAAAACAAAAACCATTGCTTAGTGATTTTTTTAAAATTAATTTCATGATTTTTAAAAGTTTGAGGTTTCTTGTTCAACACAACAGATCTCAAAACAAAGCTTCCTGTGATGTTTGAAGCCTCCACGATATACACATACATGCAGGAGCTTCAAATAAGGACATACTTTTGTGTATGATGTTTTAGCAGCGGTTTCTTTTTTTTCATTTAAACCCTTTTCAGGTGGTTATTAAATGCCCCTTTTAATTCTTACTTAGATGCTGAGAGATGGAAAGGCCCGCGCGGATGTCGGGCCCAAACCTGCCCCAAAGAAAAGTGAGTCACATTCACAAATTGTAAAACACTGAGGCAATATGCATCAATTTTCCTGTAAAGATAGCGATCTTACGGCCACTTTCTGTGTAGATGTTTTGCTGGCTCCTCCAGCGGCTGACAGTGATGGCGAGAGCGATGGCTCTGACCGGGTGCCAGTGCCCAACTTCCAGAACTCCTTCAGTCAGGCGTTTGAGGCGGCACTGCTGCAGCTGGATCATGGGCCTCCTGCTCCAGCTGAAGCTCCAGCCACCTCTGGTCAGTCTCTTTCCCTGCCTCATCTTGGGGGGGTGGTGTGGGGTTTGGCTCTTGGAATACTGTGGAATTGAGTTAAGCCTTGTTTTGTGTGGTAATTTGAATTGGTTGTGTTCATTAAAATAATCGTAAATACTTCTTTGCCTTGCATCTTACTTTTAATGCACTTAAAAACATGTTGCAGGCCCGATTCTTCTTGAAACGACCCTAAATCAAAAGGTACTTTTCCGTAGTTGTACAGGAGCCATGCTGTATCTAGACTGTACTGCGATGGCACAGAACTTGCAGCACATTTTGATTTAGCTCAATATTTTTCTGACACTACTTTTCCCCACATTTTATGACCAGTTGTTCTCTCAAAAAGGTTTTTTGTTTGGTTGGTTTTTTTGGGGGGGTTTTCTCATGTGAGCATTTTCTTTTATCCAAAGCAAACCCCCTTAAGTTCTTAGCGGTGGCCTGGTACATGTTCACATTACTCGCCTTCAAATTTATCACACAGAAATTTAGATTCGGCCCAAACAGACTTGTACTTTGTCGTCCCAGTTTGTTTTTATCGCTACTTTTTTTGTGCAAGCAGTAAAAAAAAAAAGCCCTCCATTTTGTCATGACATAATTTTGACATCAGAAAGCAGTGATGCAGCTGCGATCTGCCATCAAGCAGCTCAGACACTGGTTGCTTTATAATGTGGACTGTGTATAATGTATACTGTGAATTGTGATGCATTTGTCATGGAGTCATGGTAGATTAATTATGCCGATGTTTAAGTAAATAAAACACTAAGTGCCCTTTTTTAATTCTTGATGCACTCCTTTGAATCTGTCCAACATCCCAAACCAGCAAGACTGTTCATGTTGTCCGTTTAGTGCATAGGAGTGACCTTATAACCTCACAGTGACATTTTGTCTTTCAGAGGAGAAAGGAGGGAAGAAAAAGAAGAAAAAGCAGAAACTTCTGTTCAGCACCTCCATGGTTCACACAAAGTAAACAAGAAAACACTTTTGCCCCTCTCACCACTGCCCTCCTTTATCTTTCATTTCACCTCCCATTAGTCATTCTTTTGCCCCTCTCACCACTGCCCTCCTTTATCTTTCATTTCACCTCCCATTAGTCATTCTTTTGCCCTTTCCCTCCTCTTGACCCTGGTTTGTCTTTTCTCTACTGTGTTAGCTTAGTCATGAATAGGCCCTGAATGGAGGTTTAGTGACTAGCCTGAAGTTGTGATTGAGCTGAGTGATTATAGCAACAGCAGTGTGGTACATCCTATAAACCCAGTATTGCTAATATAGTTTAGTTGTCACTGTGGGCTAGTTTGAAAAACTCAAAGCGCTCTTTCTTTGAGGATCTTCATGCACTGCGCTGCTACAGGTACATTTTGAATGTAAACTTGTAGCTTCACCTTAACTGCATCTGTTGGGTTATTAGCACTGCCCAAGTTAATAAAAAGGTATTACAGCTGTTAGAATGCAGCTGCAGACCACATGTCTACAGCATTAGGTATAGGTGTTATTGTTGGTCCTGGGGTGCAGCGATCATTTTTGAGGGATTCACAAGGAAGCAGTCAGCCAGCTGCAAAAATATTGATACCCTCTTTACATTGTCTTTGGACCCCTTCCAAAATATGCCTGTGCCATACAATTTCAACTCTAAAGATAAATCTACTAGGGCCCATAAATCATTTTCTTAACTTGATCTTTTTAGCATGGTGCTAAAACCCTTGCTGCTTTTCATTTCATTTCTCCCCCTTCCCTTCCTTTCTTCCTGTTCAGAATATGATCCACTGGTTCAGTATGGCACTTTATATTCTCCATGTATCGGCTATAATCAGCATAAAACACTCGCTCAGCTGTGAGCACCTGTATTGCAGGAAACGTGCATATAATCTGGCATTTTGACACATTTCATTTTCTGTCATTACAAAACTGGCCTCGAAGCATATTCTGTCTCCCGTTGGTTGCAAACTTGATTTGACTGATGAAAAGCCTGAACAGACCCAACACCCTTTGACAGTGTTGCTAAAAGCAGAAGTATAATGCTTTAGGGGGGGGCAGCCTCCATTATTTTCTATATACTGATAGCAGAGGTGGCATGTAAAGAGGTTAGAGATGTTAATATGAACTCGTTTTTGTTTAGAGGGTTTTTCTTTTTGATTTTTTTTTGATCTGCTTAGAGGGAACCTCATGCGTTTTGACTTGGCATGAATAAAGGATTATTATGCACAGTCTGGATGGTTCATTTATCTGCTGGTACATCAATCTGTTTTGCTCATGCTGTATTTTTGTACTATGCTTTGTTCACATAACGTGTCTGAATTTCATATTTTTGTTTTAGATACTTATTGAGATGTCAGTATAACTTCATTCATCCAGAGCAGGGTACTAAGCCTAGTCCAGGAGTCCTACCATGCTGCAAAGTTATGATCAAAGCCCATTCAACACATGATCCAACTAATGAAGGCTTTCAGGACCAGAGGTCTTATTTTTAACCCTTGCGTACGCACAAAACAGGACCTAAAAGATGCATACGCCTCGTCCTACGCATACGTTGCCATGTATAGAAATAAAGTTAACGGCAGATTGTACGCATATGTACGCGAACATTATAGGGAAAAAACAGGTCCGTGTGAAGAGGGTGAGCAAAAACGTTTGTGGCATTAATAATTCCTTGTGCTAGTGAGTTATACACTGTGCATTTAATTCTACTTATTCACATAAAATAGTGAAATATATAAATAAAATCTATAAACTGATTTAAAACTATCTACATTTTTAATCAATGCGCCGCAGCTGTGGAGATGTAAATGGTAAGTGGTGGCCGTGATATCACCATTCTTTGAACCCATCGGTCTGACTGCTGAAAGCTCTAATACCGCGGTCATGTTTGTGCGTAACGTAATGGATTCGCTGACATTGTTAGATTATGGTAATGGTGTATGTTCAGGGGGCCATGAAGATGTTTTGCCCGTGATCAACTCGGCTGATTTTGATTACCTAGATTACCTAGTGCTTTTGGACATGGACGGCAGAACTACTATATCGCACTTTTCAAAAGTCGTTTGGCTGTTCTCAGCAGGAATGTTATAATTAACAAAATTGTTACTTTGTTCTAAAGCTTGTTCAGGAAATACAAGAAAATCTAATTGTGTTTTGTCACATTTTAGGTCTGATGATAAATTTGCATTCTGAAACGCCCCCAATTAACCATATATGGTGTTGACATTCCCTTTAAGAACAGTTTCAAGTTTTATTGTATGCAGAGAACAATGTAGCGTCACTACCTGTAATACATTAGGCTCGGGTTCCCCCAACTCTACATAAATATATAGAAAATTATATATATGTACAAGTATTAAAGTTTAATATATACACTTCTAAATATAAATATAGATAAATATATAGATATGTTTTTAAATGAAAGTAATATTTTTAAAGTGTTAAATATTTGCAAGTATTAATAATGCAACTGTGCAAGTGGCACTGTTTAAAGAGTTCCGTAGTTGGTGTGTGTATGCTGCTATGTGCAGAATGTACGTGGTTCAGAAGTACAGTAACTCTGTGGATATTGTAGACATTTCTTGCTGGAATTATGGAGACAAAGAAAAAAAAAGTTTGACTGAACTGAACTATTCACATAATGATATTCATTCTGGGGTGGTGCTTTTATCACTATGTGGGTGCAGTCTACTGCTCCTATAACGCCATAACATTAGGAAATTCAGCAAGGACATGAAACCTTAACTTCCACTTGTGCCAGACTTGTGTGAGGAAACTGAATATAGTTTGGAACCGGGGAGATTATTGCATCCAACACTGCTGGCAGAATCTTGGCTGAGAAACGCCGGATCTATCGGGTGGACAGGAGGCTACCTGGATATGAAAAGGTCGGCTTTTGTGCTGTAGCATAGATTCCAAATCATGACACATGATACGTTTACGGTTTAAAAAATATTTTGGTCATTTTTTTAATTGAAAAGATTAGGAAATGGAAAAAAATGCACAATATTTTCAGCACAATTTGATGCATAATTACATTTTATGTCACAAATTGGAACAAAGATAAAATAAAAACACTGTCACTCTGCAAAAGTTTGGGCACCCTACAAAATCAGTACTTAACACCTCTGGTAGATATCACGGCTAAAAGTTTTTCAATCCTGGTACTTGGGCTTTTCTCCCAGTTCTGTTATATTTTTGGTCGTCTTGCATGCACAGCTCTTTTAAGATCTACCCACAGATTTTCAATGATGTTCAAATCAGAGGACTGTCATGGCCCTTCCAAAGTCTTCAGCTTGTGTCTCTTGAGGTAGTCCATGGTGGATTGAAGTGAAAGTGACCATTTGTCATATGTGAACACACCACAGCACACAGTGTGAACAGCACGAAATTCAACTTCTGCATTTAACCCATTCACCAAGTGAAGCAGGGGGCAGCCAGGAACACGGCGCCCGGGGAGCAGTGTGTGGGGACGGTACCTTGCTCAGGGTTCCTCAGTGGTGCCTAGCGGTCTTGGGAATCGAACCTGGACTTTCTGGTTGCAGGGCGAATGCCCCAACTGCTGATTTCGAGGTATGTCTAGGATCATTGTCCTGTTGCAGGAGCCATCCTCTTTTCAGCTTCAGCTTTTTTTTTTTTAACAGATGGCATGATGTTTGCTTCCAGAATTTGCTGGCATTTAGTGGAACCCATGCAATGTTTCTGTGCCACTGGCTGCAGCAACACAACCCCAAAGCATGATGGATCCATCCCCATGCTTAATAGTTGGCAAGGTGTTCTTTACATTCTTTCCTTATTTCTCCAAACATGCCTTTGCTGATTGTAGCCAAAAAGCTCTATTTTAACTTCATCAGTCCACAGCACTTGTTTCCAAAAATGCATCAGGCTTCTGTAGACGTTCTGTTGCAAACTTCTGACATTGGATTTTATGATGGGGACACAGGTATGGTTTTCTTCTGCTGAATGATGGTGGAGGGACTGTGTTAACAGCTTCTCAATTACAAGATCACCAAAATCTGGGATTTATCAAGGGGTGGCCAAACGTTTGCATAAGACTGTGTGTGGAAATGTAGCTGGATTTTAGATTTTAATATTTTTGTTAGAAAATTAGTTATATTTTGCACTTAAATGTATGACCAATAAAAAAAAAGTGATATCCGGGCTTCGGCCGCCACACCTCCCTGTCCTAGTGCAGGGTAACATCACAAAACCAGTGGTGAGGACCAGGGCTGTTTTATTAAAGTTACCTAAGCCTTCAAATATAAATACAACAGCTATATACCAACCTCCATAAAATGATTCCCTTTTTGTTGGCTTTTACCTATGAATTTTACACCTGATTGTATTAGCGCCCTGGTATTAGCTGAGGATCTCAAAGCACAAGAACAGTAGAATATAGTATATTTACCATGATTATTGTCAAATGAGGGGCACACGATTTGTGATTGGTTACAACTTTAACTTTTAAGGACTTGCAGTTTCTGTTTTTGAGAGAGCACGGCGGGTTTCAGTTATCCTTTCCAAGATACTGCATTTACCAAGGTTTTCAAAACAGTTATAAACTGATACTCAGTTCTCAGTGTGATAGATTGCAATTCTGTTAAAGAACAATTCCGAGATCAAGATTAGCAGTATATATATTGATTTTGTGATCATCAGTCAGAGTAAAAACACACAAGCTCTCCGTGGCCCTGCCATTCCTCACCTTACCGCACCATCTACTGGTTCAACTTGAGCCAGGGCCTACAACCGAGGTCCACCTAAATAGCACTTAAATACATAACACAAGACACACCCAAATCCCAACCACCAATCACCGAACTGTTACCATTACTCCTGAGTACACCAGCACCTGAAAACAATGACTAACTCAGGGCTGGTGTACTCCACGAACCCCAAACCAACCTAAACCCAGCCACCCATGAAACACACACAAGCACTAAACATAAACTAACAAAGGTGTGTTTAAATATATAAAACACTCAGGAACAAACACCATCACTAAACATTAACTCATTGCCCTCAGACACTCATATTCATAAACACAGGGGCGTAGCACCAAATTCTGGGCCCTATGCACAAGCAGTGGCCATGGGCCCCCGTAAACTCAAGGTTCACAACT